>NIZV01000297.1:0-53033 GCA_003947045.1 Fusarium ambrosium
TAGTCGCACTCACACCAAAACGCGTCGGAAATCACTCAGGCCCTCTCACAGAAGCACGTGATCGGCACGTCTGTGCGCTTAGTGAGTGGGTCTGAGTGCCTGAGGTAAGCACGTCCCGTCCCTGACGTGTCAAGTGACTTTTGTGCACCAAGGCACAACAGCGCCGTGGCGTCCTCGGTCGCACAACTTGCTGCAGGGGGGCATTCAAGAATGGCAATGTTAAGCGAATTGTTGAGATGCCTGCATATTCCTAGGTACGTACATGACATCGCAATCGAGAGTGTGTTGTGGAAGCATGGAGCAAATGTGCAGACAGACACTGTTGCTTCAATGGCATTACCCTACCCTGCCGAGCTTCACAGTGAGTGTTAAGTAGCGACAGACAAAGCAATACAGCGGAATGCTTTCTCAAAGGACCACTTCATTAGTAAGGATCATTGATCGTGACTTGGTCCCGACCGTGCTCAAGGCCTCGAGTGGAATGTCTTAAATTATTGGCGATGTAGGGCTGTGGTTATGCTTGACCGATGCCGGTCATGTGGGATTGAGGATTCTCATTTCCACTCATCGATGAATAATCTCATTATCCGCAGCCAAGACGTCATCGCAGACTTAACTCTTGGCACTCAATCAAACGCTTTATAACTAATCAGTCCTGAAACTTGAGTGAGCCAATGCCCCGGTCCGAGGACCACGGCATTCCGGAGGTGGAGCCATCGGATACAGACTCGGCCCCACGCATCCACTAGCTTCCGGCTGCGACAGCCTCCCTCATTTCTCTGTCGGTACCTAGGATCCTTCCCTGTATCTGCCACATGACATTTGGCTCAGATCTGGTCAATCTACATGGCACAGCGCCACGTGTATGTTTCAAACGGATAGAGGCACGTGGGCTCGCGTTACATTGCCATCGCCACCCAGGTCTGTCACCTTGACCCTTGTCGCAGGACAAGCCTGGAGATTGAGTGTTGGGGAGAGGTTTCGGACAATTGGACATCAAATGGGGCATATGATACATAAAGATAACCAAGTCACTCATTGGCACAGAATAGCGAATGAAACCAATAAATAGGTAGCCAAGTGCTGAACTTGGAACCTGCACCCCACCAACATGGCGCGTCTGCATCGAGTCTTGATAGTCTACATAACCAAATGCTTCTTATGCAGAACCAATCTGTTGCACTGTCGGTCGACTGTTCATAAAAAAATGAGCATGAAGCCTTTCATGTCTTGACCCATTTCCCTCGGTCAGCCGCCTCGAAATCTTGGCACCCTTGACGCTCACATCCGTGCTCCATCTTAACCAGTGCAGCCTCCCGCAGTGGAGTCAAGTCCAAACGGCATACTCGATCATGAAAGCATCAAACGCAACGTTTGAAAACTAGAGAAGAGCGAAACAAGAATCCTTGACCGCTAGATTCGAGCCAAACAATGGTTGAGTTGCGTTTGCACAACTGGGGGTTGGCTGGGTGGCTATTACTCGAACCTTTTCCCCTATTCTTGTTCGTCTTTTGACTTTGACCTGTCATGTTTTCTTTGAAGTGACAAAGGAGTTTTCATAATGGCTGATACTCGTCGCGTCACTGTTCCTACCAAACGCCTTCGACATGCTTTGACTGACGCGATACCTCGCAAAACCCCTGTCGCAATCATGGCTCCATTAGCCGCCCGACCTCACCAGGTAAGAACCCCCCGCCTTCTACATAATTCACGATATACTGACCTACTTAGGATGAAAACGAGCAAGAGGATGCTCAACACGATGATACCGATCTTGGTCCCGCCCTCAAAAGGATCATGCCAAGTCCCATCACCGACACGGCCAACCCAGAGTTGACGCGAAACCCCCCCACCAAGAGACCACGAGCTGCAAAGACTAGCAAGTCTCAGTCCAAGCGCAAGTCATCCAAGCGACAAGAACCCCAGGTTTATTCGAGCCCTGGACCAATGACAGGAGGCAGTGGTCAAGACTTCAACTTTTCGCCCTCGCAGCATTCAGGAACCCCGATTCTGTTGACCGCAACGAGAATGGCTCCTGTTCCGGGATTAGGATATCTGTTTCAGGATGAGTATGGGATTCAGATGTTGGTTCCGTACTCGATGCTGCCGACTCAACCTCGACAACAGCACTTCTGGCCTGCCAACTACCCAGCCTCTGCATCTCAGCCCATGGCAAACCCAGGACCAGGTCTTCAATCGTACAGTATGTCTGGGGGCATGGGAGTCGGCAACCTCCAGTATCTCAATTCCGGTCTTGGGCAATACCCCCAGTTCCAAACTCAGCCCGTTCTTCGATCGACTCGTTTCCAGCCTCAGACCCAGCCTTCTGAGCAAGGAGCTTTCGACGAGAGTTTCACCACTTCGAGCTTCGAAAGTCAGACAATGACATCATCACCTCAGAACCAGAACTGATGGATTTGGGGTTGGGTTAATCGTGTGTGTTTGGTGTTGGTGGCTCATGGGTAAGATGGAAATGGTAATTGGCACGGGTGGAAGATTGGCGCATTTATGCGGGAATGGGAACTGGGATCACGACTACCAGATTAATCTAGATTGGATAAAAAAAGTTGCTTGTTTTACTTCAACTCTCCAAACACACTACTGTGTTGACCTCTTCCACGTCGTTAGGTGCCTCCACCTATTGTCGCGTAGGGGCTATATCGAGATGTAAAAGCCACTCATAATAATCATGTCTTGATTTGACCTTGGCACGTCTAATTCCACTCCCCTATGTCATTGTACCACGATGGACCTCTCTGTCTGACTCTCATCCCTCTCACCCCGTCAAGTCCAGGTCGCCTCGTGAGCCTAGACATCAGGCTCAACTTCGTCCACTGTCGGAACCCTGTTCAACTTGATCCCAAAAAACTCCGACACAGCCCTCACACTATCACAAATAACCTGAGTATCCTCCTTGCTCACACCAATCCGTCGCGTTCCCCGAATATGCCAATGCGTCTCGAGCCGCAAATTCTGACTCATGATAGCAGGCAAAACAACCATCTGCGTATCCGTGTCATCGAGAACCTGACGATCCGAAAGATACAACCCGTACGTAATCTCGGTGGAAATCCACGAGAAATCTTTGTGCGCGTCAAACAGACCGAGCGTGTCGGTTGCGTTACGCGTGTACAACTGCTTGAACCAATTCACGGCCCGCTCGTGATTCGCGTCGTCGGCTTGCCAGTCTTGTCGTGTTCTGCTGTAATCTCGATCCTCGGGCTTTTCGACATTTGCGATTGCGAGAATGGCTTCGATGGGCTTGCATACTCCCACGAGGCAGATGGTCTTGACCAGGGCTTCGCGAAGTCGTCTCACGAGGGCTTGTCTAGACTCGCTGGTCTGGTAGGCTTCTTGGCGCGTGAGGTAGAGGTACAGAGCTGCCGATGCTTCCGGGTCCGGGCTTGCAGAGAGGCAGGCGATGACGAGGATGTACCAGCGATGTTCCCCAAGGTTGGTCGTCTTGAAATTGTTCTCGATCTTGGAGAAGAGCTCGGATAGCTCTGGGGTGAGTTCGGGAGTTGCCATTGTGCCGGACGAGCAAGAAGATGATGTTTGAGGGATAAGATGATCAAGTTCTTCGGAATAAGCGGCTTTTGATGTTGGACAGGTCAGATATTAGTGTCAAGCGATGGACCACGGTTCCATTGAGGAGGACCCTGGAAGAATGTTTGCGCGGGGTGCACGTGTTTCATTGGTTCACGATGCGGGCAGAGAGTTGTGGCCGATGACTAATCTCACATCAGCATTCCAGTTGCATCTCAGGTCACCAGGGCCCGAATTGATGATCTCATGAAGGGTAACAATATCTCAATCACTCATGTGCATATTGGATGGTCTATTGAAGTATTACAACCCTGTACTTGGCGAAACTGAGTGATTGGTTGGTGAACTGGCGCCTTGTCTCACTGCGCCACGAGCTTGGAGCTATTCTCTTGGCACGAGGAACAATGTTGTCATCAGACAGGACTCGTTGAGCATAGAAAGCGACTGGCTATAGACTAGACGTGCGCAAATGAGTTTGCTTGGTTTTTTTTTTTTTTTTTTAAAGACCCCTTGTCTTGGCTTTATTGGTCGAATAACACAAGTGATTGTGCATACAATTGTCTCTGGCCCTTGCTCAATTGTGGAAGTCGTCATACGTGCTTTGCAGCCGCAAACTTCCAACGCCTAACCATAGGGCACATATGCTGTGACTAAATCCCGAATTCTTCTACTTTCTATATCACGTATCATTCACGGAATTCGAGCATGTCGCAGCTTATATCATCTAAGTTTGGGCTCAGAGAGTGATCCATGGCTCGGAGTACAGTTCCGTTAGAACATACCCTGCACCTGGATGGCATCATCCGGTTTCTGAGAACGGCTCATACGAACGTGATTTTAAGCTTGACCAATCGTTTCTAGAAGGGTTTTTAGCGTCAATCTTTATCATTATGCTTAGATCCTCAGGAACATTACAGTCTGTCGCGTGTCTTACATCCTTGCCTGGCTGCCTTCTGACAGCAGTTTGGTGAATCATCAATGACACCTAGAGACTCCACTTGACGTCACGAGTGTTTGCAGTGTTGTAACGACTTTGTCTTCCACTGCACAAGACCCTCAGAAGGATCCTGCGGTTTCTTTCTGGACACAAACATCCGGGACAAAGATGACCAGTTCTATGATCGTCACTGATCAATACAACTATAGATCGGACCCCTAAATAAAAAATTGCCCCAATTGTAAGAATCGGGCTATATCTGGATGACGCGAGATGCCCCATGCCTGTCGTGCGAACAACTACGGCAGCAAAACTGAATGCCGACACCACCAGCCGGACGGCTTTATCACGCATAGGACCATTCTAATACCAAAGCGTTCTTATCCGTCTCTTTCTATCTTCAGGGTCTGATTCTATTCACTGAGAGTAGGGAACCTGTCAACTATCCCACCTGCTCCCAGCCCAATAACGTCGATCCACCATTGCTGGGATTAATTACGTGCTTCTAAAAATCTCCCCTTTCGATCTTTTCCCCGCTGTCGGCACGACGCCGATGGCTCTAGTTCCACTATATCGCCGGGGAAGAAGTCAACTCCCTTGTCTACCGTTTCATCGCCGCGGAAAAACCCTAGTTAGAGATGGCGGGAGGTTGAAGGGTGTTGACGTGCTTTGGATATGGGAGGGTTAAGATATAAAGCGATATCGGCCGTTTCGGGGTACTATTATACCGACTGGCCTGCTTTTTTCTTGAGCTGGATTTGGGCATCGACTCGACTGGAACTGTCCTGCTGTCAAGATGTTGGACTCTACGGTACCTAGGAAGAAGTGGTGGAGGATTCAGTGGTATGCCGACGATGACACGCCCGAGGAGAGGAAGTTTCTCATCAAGCTCGATTTGATCGTGGTTCCCTATGCCATTCTCGCTTACTGGGTCAAGTACATTGACCAAGCAAACCTGAGTATGCATCGCATCCCTCTCAGCCTCAAATATTGGCCTGCAGCTAATCTTGATAGACAATGCATACGTCGCCGGTATGAAGGAGGACCTGAACTTTTACGGCAACGAGCTGGTGCAGCTGCAGACCATGTACACCGTCGGGGCAGTCGTCGGCATGCTGCCCTTCATGTTCCTCTTCACCTACATCCCCATGTATTGGACCATTCCCTTTATGGATATCATGTGGGGAGTCTTTACGCTTCTGCAGTATCGAACACACTCGTTTGCCGAGGCTGCTGCTTATAGATTCATGGTTGGCTTCTTCGAGGTACGGCTTCTCTGCCTGTATAAGCGTCCGCATTGAGTACTGACAAGATTTGTAACAGGCTGCCTTCTTCCCGGCAATGCATTACGTTTTCGGTTTGTGTCGCCTGAATGTTCATTTGGTGCATTCGCTAACCCTGCTTCCAGGTTCCTGGTATCGCGGCCACGAAATCGCCCGACGCGGCGGCCTTTTCTACGTCGGCCTCAACCTCGGTACCCTCACAGCCGGCCTAGTCGCATCCGGAGCCTCCCACCGCCTCGAAGGAGTCAACGGTTTAGCCGGCTGGCGATGGATGTACATCATCTGCGCCCTGATTACCTTTCCCATCGGCATACTCGGCTACTTCCTCCTTCCTGGCACCATCGACCAACCGAACCGTTGGATTCTTAACGATAAGGATATTGAGATTGCGAAGCGACGACTCGAGAGTAACGGCCATGTTACGCATGGTACTTTCAAGGTTGGACATTTGAAGAAGATCTTTTTGAGTCCGCAGTTTTGGACGGTTATTCTTGTCGACGTTGTCTTTTGGAATGCTGGAATCCACAAGAGTACAGGAAGTTTCCTTCTATGGATCAAGAGTCTGAACAAGTACAGCCCGGCCAAGGTTAATGAGCTAGGAACGATTGCACCGGCGTTGGGTATTCTGTATAACCTCATCGCCTGCTTCGCCTCCGATCTCATTCTCGGGCCAGCTTGGGCAATGACCATGGCCTCAACAATCAACGCCGTCGGTTTGACAATTTTGGTGGTTTGGAACGTCCCTGAAGCTGCGAAGTGGTTTGCATTTGCAACCATGTACTGGTCCAGCGCTTTATCGAGCGTTTTCCATGGATGGGTTAACACCTTGTTGCGCGACTCTCCGGAAGAACGGTCTTTTACACTCGTCTTGATCACCATCATTGCACAGTCCTCAACAGCTTGGACTCCACTACTTACGTTCCCGACCGTTGAAGCACCGAGATATCCAAAGGGATTTTCGTTCTGTCTTGGATGTGCGTTGGCGCTTATTGCTTCGACCCATGTTTTGAACCAGTACATTAAACGCAAAGAGTATGCATACCCCCTACCTTTCCAGAGTTTTGATGCTAATATCCCCCTCATTAGGGCGAGGAACAAGATTGGAACGAGAGACGAGGAAGAAACAAGAGGGAATACTCCAGTCCAGAATGAAGAGGTTTCGGATGATACAGACTCTGGCAAGGGTACGGGTGCAAAGGTCTACGCGACAGCTGTTGGTCCGTCACACAGTTGATGATTGGGTCCCCTGAGACCGAACGTAAGCGACACGTAACTCGGGGCCTGGATCCCAGTTTTTGATCCTTTGGCGAAAGTTCTGGAACTTGGGTGTAATAGAATCCTTCCGATACCAAATGACCAGACCTGCTTCTAGTGCAAGAGGACTCAGGGCCGCAAGCGAGATCTCTGCTCGTCTGCATGATGGTGGTACAGATTTGGGGCGAGTACGTTGATCCTTACCCAGGTGCTCTCGAACAATCGCTAAATCAAGTCTGTTACTTGGTTTTAAGTCTTGCTTGAGTCTGGGTCTTTGCGGCACTTCGTTTCTATAAAGAGCTATCAACCAGCTATTTACGCAAAAAGAACCATAACCCGTTTCATGCCACGCCGGTTTCCCTAAGCGCCATCCCAATCTGAAAAGCCCACCCAAACTGATCACCCATGAGGGAGACCATTCACCACGTCAACCTGGTTGTCAGTCTGCTTGTGGTATAGTATCACCAGCCTCCGGTGGAAATCCCTCACCACCTCCAAAAGACCCCGGTGCCCCTGCAAGTGGCAAGCCTCGACCTCACCCTCCGTCTCCCTGGAACACCGACAAGGCCCGCCACCAAACTTCCTTCGCAGATCTACGGCGGGGAACCAGATGCTGACGCGAATAATTTTAACCCACGGATCCTGCTTGCCACCTCGCGACGCCACGAGCGGGAGAAGGTCCCATTTATCGCCGTCGAACCTCCGGGCGGCCATGAACGGGCGACTGCTCTCTAGAGTCGTGATAGGGCATTCCGGTAACAGCAGACACTTGCATCGATGCATTTGAGGCTTCGTCTCATTGTCGAGCGTGATGGCTACGATGGACCGTTTGGACTTAGGGTCTTTAGTGAATAGCACTAGAAGCGGGTTGGAAGGACGTTGACGGATTGTGCCGTAGCCCGTGCTAATGCTACTACCCTCTACCCTAACGGTGACATTGTGTTCGGAGCCTAGGCTGCTGTGGCTCATAGCAGACGAATTTGTGGTGGTGGAACGAGATGACGAAATGCTGTAGGAGCGACTTTGATGTTCTGGTGTGGTCATAGTTCTCCCAGTGGAGGAGGTTCGAGCGCGAGGGATGGGCATAGTCTGTGATCTCTCTGGCACGGGATAGCGATTACATTCCCGACCCCTATCCACAAGTGAAGGTGTAGATGACCCGTAGCCAGAGCTCTGACCTATCGGGCTCTCGACTGGTGTATTCGTCGCCGAGTCATCGGTATCAGTCCACCCTCTCGGTATCCACAGTTGTATAGTTACGTTCTCGAAGGGATCTCCCCCATTTACGATAAACGTTGCTACTGCACGAGATCTGGGTGAATTAGCTAGGTCTGTATGCATCCATGTTTTGAGCACCTATGCAATAGGAAAGAGAAGACTCACTCCATGTAGCCGTCCACAACCTTGAAGCCTGTTATAGCCGCCTGGAATGCCAAAACATCTTGCAAACAAAGGAAGACGTAGTGGTGGTCTAATTCCTTCACTTGGATTATGATCTCCAGTGACTGAGTTGTCGTGCTGCTGCCTACCGGGTCGGCATACAATGGAATGAGAACAGCGGTGCGAAGGTCAAAGTCAACCACCTTTGAATCCTTTCTTGGTGGTAGGGTGTTTGACTCAAAGGTCTCGATAATTTTGAAATGGCCATTTGAGCCCGGTTGTCGCAGTAGTTGTACCTCGCGCCGACTTATGTGAGGATACAGAGTCTCCAAAGACCTGCGAACGTCAGGTCAGCATCAGTTGTAGAGACAAGATTAAAGAGGGAGCTTACCCTTGGAACAAACAAGTAGCTTCCACCGCCGGCGCTATCGGTGCCACCGTCGCCCGGGGTTCGTCTTCTTGCCAAAAGGCGAGCATCTCATCTTTGTACATTGACGAGCTAGGTACGATTATCTTGCTCTGAACCCGGGAGTATTCTTCCGACAACTCCTGTAGCGTGGTTAGCATCAATTATTCGAGAGTGTATAGTAATCTTACTTGCTCAAGACTCCTGATATACCTAGGCCAATGTGACGTCATCCGCGGGTTCTGCAGCTCAAGCCCCTTCATCCTATTCATTAGTAGCTGGCACTTAGCAAAAGGCAAGTAGTTAGGCATCGATGCACGCCTGGCGAAGCTATTCGCGTCAAGCTGAGGTTGCAGCGTAGCCCTTCTTAGATGGATGAGAAAACAGTCAGCCATCTCGGGCAAGCTCAGAGACTGACGACGCTCTAGCATGTGCTCCAACCTGACTAACAAGGGGTCCGATATTTCGACGGAGTAAAGCTCGCCCACGAGTTCTTGCTCAATTTGGCTTGCGAGGGCGGGGTTCTGGTGTCTAAGGAAAGAGTTCAATGTCCTCTTAACGTCTTGTACATCCTGGTGCATGGCCCGTAACCTCCGATTCAAGTCTTGGTGGATATTGGTGATCAAGTCGCTGTAGAGACAGACAGAGTCAGTAAAAGAACCAGAATTCTCATGATAGGATCGCAAGAGTTAGCAGCTCACATCTGGAAGGGCTTCAGAACATGTTGGATGCGAGAGGTGTGCATCTGGATCCGACTTCTCAGATGTTCGACCTGAGGCATAATATTGATGTTCCAATCAAGGTTCCTGATAGGACCCGTTGTCTGGGCATAACGTCGGTTGCGCTGGAGGAGCTGTTGACATTCCTCCAGAGTGGCTTTGTAATCCCCAATGATTTCCAATAGGGAGTTTTGGTCACCACCTAGGCTGTCAGTGTCCGATGCCCCATGATTACGGAGCGACTGCTGGGCTCTGCTGACGGCTTTCTCAAGCTCCGCTAGGCTGCTGTGAAGTGTGAGGACATCGGCACCAAAGTCGCGATAGTTTTCACCTTTTCGGCGTCAGCTGCTTCAACGATGAAGAAATAGGGAGAAATTGGTGGCCGGCTCGACTCCCAGGACGCGAGGTTTGGACCCGACCGCCACTGCCACAGACAGGCACTGGCTCGGCGACTGTTTGAGAGACGGCTGGCAGTAGAGAGAAAACTGCGAACTGACCTGCGTTGTGCTCTCTTGCCCATCCATAATCATAGACGGTCCAGGCAAGCTCAGCAAACTTGATTGCGTCGCCAAGCTGAATAACACCAGCCATGACAACTCAATAGACACAAGAGGAGAAGGGCAGTCAGTCAATACTGTGGGCGTTTCCAAGCAGAATCGATAATGAGGAGGTGGGGAGAGGTCGAGTACCCGTTAATGTACCAAGAGTTCATAAGAGCCGCAACGGGCGAGCCAAGGGCGGGGTCAAGGGCAAGGCAAACTCCCCAAGTGAGCTATCAGAAGTGGTGGCTGCATGATAAGAAGGCAAAGCCCTTCGCGTAGGACTTTGTGGAATGCTGCTGCGAGGGCTGTTCGACGATGAACCTATCTGGTAGACTATCGAAAGCCTCATACGCATGTCTCTGATCAGCTGCTCCGGCTGTGCACCTTTACTCCTAGGCGATATTCACTCACCGAAGCGGCACTCCTTGCAGGCGCAGCAAGCCTCGCGGTGAAAATAAGGCAACCGGTGGCGTTTTCAACATTTGCCAAGACTGAGGCAGGACTCTCAGACACATGCCGCAGCTTGTGATGCCCAGCCTGACTAGAGCTTTATGGTGCGTGCCTCATTTGGGCCATTCGGCTCATTGTTAAGTATTTATTACATGACGTGTCCCCTCGAGAAGTCGTCCTACAATGGATGGTTTAGCGGCCTGAATGGTTGTGAAGATCGTCTCCCTAGTCCTATCGGATTAAGCTTAAACGCTCAAGTCCCGCCTCCTATTCTTCCCACTGGCTAAAGACCTCCCCAATTTGACCGACCATGGATGGCATACAGCCTGCCGAGCATGGCGGCCGCTCCCGTCAGCCTCCAAACGGGGTCAGCCGAAATGAGCGAAGTCTCGCAGAAATGTTGGCAGACATGTCAATCAACAAAAACGGCTTCGTCACTGAGGCTCCAACGGAGCGCTTTCGTCTTTCTTATATCGACGTCATGTGCCTAGTGATAAACAGAATGATAGGTATGTTACTATGTGTTCTGGTGGACATGATTAAAGTGCCTTTCAAGGGCAATGCTAAGTGGATATTACTGAGCAGGGACCGGAATCTTCGATAGCCCCAGGACGGTCATGAAGGGCGTCCGGAGTCCAGGCATCGCAATTCTCTTCTGGCTCTGCGGCTGCGTCTATGCTCTCGCCGGAGCTCACGTTTACGTCGAGTACGGGCTAAACGTACCGCGATATGTAATCGATGGTGTCGAGCAGTCGGTCCCACGATCAGGAGGAGACCTCCATTATCTCCAATACGTTTTCCCATGGCCTCGGTACAAGAAGGGCATAGTGATGCTCAGCGGTGTCTTATATGGCATCAGTTTCATTTGCATTGGAAACATGGCCGGTAATTGTATCAATTGCGCACTGCGTCTCGTGGAGGCTGCGAATCCGGAAATGGATCCTAGTAAGTTCGACGAAGGCAAAATTCGCGGCATCGCCATCGTCATTGCGATATTTCCATGCTTGATCCACGCCTTTTCTCGTCGCGGTGGTATCCTACTCAACAATTTACTTGCCTTCATCAAGGTCCTTATGCTGATTTTCATGATCATTGCCACTTGGGCGGTTGCTGGTGGGCCGTTAGGGGTGAGAGGGCTTCCAGACAGCAATATGAATAACTCAACTAGTACATCAAACTTCTCAAACGAAACATCAAACTCCTTAAACGAAACATCAATCTCCTCAACCGAGGGCAAGGCCCATGCACAGGCCTTCCTATCTATCAGTAAGTACCGGAGTTTGTCTCCCTGCAAGGAACACCCCAGCTTATCGAACTAGTCTTTGCCTTTTCAGGGTTCGACCAGCCAAATTATGTGAGTGTTCATCCCCCCGATAGATTCAGGAAACGACTAACTCTGGTCAAAGGTTCTGGGAGAGATCAGGAACCCGCGGAAGACTTATCCTCGATCCATGTGGTGGGGTGTCGGTCTGGTATCGGCATTGTATATGGCCGTCAACATCTGCTATGTAAGGCTCTGAATTCTCCATGGTGTTCTCGACTAACTCATATCCATCACAGATGATAATCGTCCCGACAGATGACCAAGAGCAGAGAAACGTGGCACAGGAGTTTTTCAACATCATCTTCGATGCTTATCCCGAAGACCCCAGTACCAATGCAAAGCGCTACCAAATCAAGCGCGTCATCAACGCATTCCTAGCCATCTCATCATTCGGAAATATCGTCGTCATGACATACACGGCGGCGAGAATGAAGCAAGAGATTGCCAAGCAGGGTTTCCTCCCCTTTACGAGCTTTTTCGCAAGGAACAGAGACGTCAGTCTTGGCAAGTTCCTCATGTGGCTTGAAGGAGGAGAGCGTAAATCGACCACCGAGAACGGGCACCAGGGTGTGCTTGAGCCTCGAGAGTATGATGCGCAGAAGGTCGCCGCTGGTAATCGGAAGCCACGAGGCCGCTTCTTCAAGTTTCTTAACCCTTCCAACCACCGAGAGGAGACTCCTGTCGGCGCCCTCGTCCTCCACTTTGCCAGCTGCATCGTTCTCATCCTGGCCACGTACAACACCACAGCAACCAATGCCTATTCGGTTCTTTCTGGACTTATTGCTTATTTGACATCGGCATGGTTCGGCATCTTCCTTGCCCTCGGCATCCTCATTCTGCATTTCCGCGGCCCCCCGACAACGCAACCAGCACCTCGGTACGATCAAGGCCAGAATCAGGGTCGCGTACAAAAGACCTGGGCTCAAATGACTCGGGGGTCGGTGGATCCAAAGTTGAGTATCTCTTGCGGTTTCCTCTATCTCGTTGGGAATGTCTACCCAATCATCACGAGCTGGGTCCCGCCATCAAAGGATCTCAAACAGACATCCCTCGCCTGGTGGGCGGTGCCCGTCATTTCGTGGTGCGTATTGGCATTCTCGACCCTTTGGTTTCTAGGCTTCATTGGCGTGGCCAAATACAAGTGCCAGACCGGACGACGCAGCGAGTTCATCTACTTGTGTGAGCCAGATTTTAGTCCAGCTGAGGACTCTGAATATCGGCAAAGGTCTGGTAGCGGCAGTGACCTGCCCGCTGGTGAGACTGCTACCAGAAACCATCACGGAGGGCTTGTCCTTTCTCACGAAACCATCTACACAGGGTGGAAAGGCACTGAGATGGAGAAACTGGTCGGCCACGGGGCCGAGATGAGAGATGGCGTTGTACGCCCAACCCAGCCGGTGCCAGCGCACGGAAGTGGAATACAGCGGCCAGTTGATCCGCCAGTTGATCCATATGAGGGTACGGATTTTGCGGGATTCGCACATAACGGGGCTCCAGTTCAGGAACCAGAACTGGTGCCTGACCCGCTGTCCCCGATGCATAATCCTCAAAATAGGTCGGAACAGGGAGACTTCGGGGAAGCTAGAAGCGATTTCAGGACATAGGGATGAGAACTTGTTTGCTTAGCTGGTTTGGGTTGACGTGATATACAATGCTACCAGATTAATAGTTCACTGATCAGGACTTGTTCTACAATGGGTCTTGGTGAGATTATACAGAGGCGTAAGGTCGTTTACTCAAGTAATCTAGAAAACTATTTTGTGGCGACAAAATCACCTTGTCAAGTACAAAAGAAAGACATGTCAAGTTACTTCATCATCACATTCCACCTAGAAATTGGCAAACAGATACTTCATACCCGCCCAAATCTCCTCACCAGAAGGCACAATGTTGCTAGGCGGAACAGTGAAGCCACCAGCACTAGCACTAGCAGGTCGCAGCTCAAAAGCCCAAGCCAGCTCAGCCTTGCCAACATCTTGTACCCAGTCGTTGCTACCTCCTGCGGTTTGGTAGATGGTTGTGCACGTTGGGCCGTATTGGAAGCGGAGACCGTTTACGCCTTGGATGGCTCTGGCGACGCCGCCTGCGAGGCTCATTTGCTTGTTAATGTTGCTGGCGGAAGCGGAGCAGCTGTATCCATACGGCAGGAGGATAAGCTGGCTGTACGAGTGCCAGTCAACATAGAACTTGATGCCTGTGCTCTCGGCGATGGTCCTGGTGTGGTTGACGAGCACTCGGTTCTCAGGGGTGTCGCCTGCTGCAAGGCCACGGTAGGTCTCGTCGCAAGGGTTGGTGGATGAGCCACCGGGGACGTTCCACTGGTAGGGCCAGTTGCGGTTGACATCGGTGCCGACGCAGGATTGGCCGGAGCGTCTCTGACGGTTCTTGCGCCAGAGACGGTCGTTGGTGGTGGTGTAGACGAAGCCTGGGTGAGTTAGCGAGGCTCTTGGGTCTGCGACTCAAGGTTGCTTACCGTCAGGGTTCACGATGGGGAGGACATAGATATCGTAGTTGTCAAGTGTCGCGCGGATAGTAGCATCGTTCTTCTGATAACCATCGATGATCTTGTAGGTCAAGTATTCAACAGTCTAAAAAGTCAGCCACAGCACCTTTTCAAAGACCGAGCCACTTACAGGAGCACTAATCCACTCGCGAGCATGCACAGTTCCGTGCCAAACAATGGCAGGCTTCTTTCCCTTGCCGGCAGAGCCCCAAAGGTGAATACCCCGGATAGCCCTGTTCTCAACAGAGGTTCCAGCAGTAAAGACCTCAGAGTTGCTGGGGAAAGAAGCTCGCAGATCGGTAAGGAACTGGAGATGCTGGTCAAATGTGTGGTACGAGTTGAAGTAGGAGATATCAGGCAGCGCTGCAAGGGCGGCCGACAGTCTCATGGGGGCTGTAGTATCATTAGTTAAGTGAGCGTTCATTACAGCATTTTGACTCACGATCATAATCCTCAAACTCTCCCTCGACAGCAAACTCAGCACCAAGATCCTCACTAATGACAGTGACGTTGAGGTCAAGAGCCTCAAAGGCCTCGAGACTCTCAGGAGCAATGGCGACCTCAAGGGTCTTGTGGTTGCTCTCACAGCTCAGAGAGACAAACTTGAGATCCTTCAAGATAGTATCCACAGCATCGTGGTCTTTTCCAGCATCAATGCTGAAAGCCTTGTAGCCATCATACGAAACCTTGGCGGCGGCCAAAGGCGCCAAGAGCCCGAGGGTATAGAGGAACTTCATGATGCTAAGGACAACAACGAGTGCTCGAGTATCGCAAACATTGGTGGGTGTTTCCCTCTTATATAGTACACCTCAAGATTCAGTCCCACCACGGCACTACCATCTTGGCATTCCAGAACAGTCTCTCGGCACATGCTACAGCTGGGCAACACCTGCCCGACTAGTTAGGTGACATCCGTCGCCGATCAGCTCGCCTATGTAACAAAAGTACGGTTGCTGTTTACAGAAGGTAAAGTTTGCTCCCCGTGTCCGGTGTATATGTGAAACGGGCTGACCTTCCCAATCGAGACAGGCTGCGTCGGGTCAAGGGTCAGGTTTTAGTTAGTAGCCTCCGAGTCATCCGTTGATATACATGGTTGCAGGGTTCATGGTGCCATTCTTAATCGCAATAGAGTATGTTTAATATTACCCCGCATGAACACGAGTGGTTTTCTTGGTTTACTTGGCGGTGCAGATAAGCGTCCACTAGTATTTCATGCACTATCACCGTCTGATGATCCAGCGGTTAGGCTGGCACGTCATTGGATGAGATATGATGACTATTGGTTCTGCAATATCTATTGGCGGAAGAAGAGAAGGGTCTTTTGTGTTGCCATAATAGGGGTGATCTGGCCACTGCACGCTAATAGTGAGGTGAGCAGCTGCCCGATCTGTATAGACGATGGGTTCCTATGCAGCGAGATTTGACACGTCAAGATATTGAAGAAATCGGATGAATTAGTGTAGAATTAGATCCTTGTGAAGCTCAATCTAGATCGATTCATCCTCCCGAGCCAAGAATGGGAGCCCTATGGAACAATTCCGCCTTCCATTCACCCGGGATCCCGTCATGCATGGAACAATTGGAACATCCTCGGATTAGATCTAGCTATTTTCGTCTCTTGTAATTCAGTACCCTTATCAATATTGATTCGCCTCGGCAATGAATGTTCAAGACAAAACAGAGCCTCCACTAACAGACACAATCTGCCCATTCACCCACGACGCACCCTCCTCCGCCAACATGGCGACAACCCACGCCACTTCCTCTAGCGTGCCCATCCTTGAAGCAATTGGCATCCTATCAAGAGCCGTCTACAGCTTTTCATGAAAATCTTTTAGAAAGCTCTTCATTGCCTCTGTAGATGTTGGGCCTGGTGCGACGCTGTTGGCTGTGCATCCGTATTTGCGCGGCAAGTCGCGAGCCCAGGAACGTTTCAGCGTCTCAATCATTCTCAGGTGAGACAAGGCCCTGTCTCACAGCTTCTGCCTCGTCCTTTTCAGCTGAGGTAGGGTAATTGATGACAACTCGAGCACCTCGGCTGGCGAGCTCACGGGCGATGGTTGCACCAATGCCTCGCGAGGCGCCGGTGACTACGGAAACCTTGCTGACGAGACTTTGAGATGACATTTTAAGGCATTTAAATGATTTGAATCGAATGAAATGTTGAGCATGCGCCTTTTAAGGCAAGACATGGTTAGGTTCATCCATCGGCTCTCCACAGAGTGGTTCCCGAAGGCATTCCCAAGACAACCCGTCCGACTCCACTCGGCAATACTTTCGTGACCTTAGCTATGTTGCTATCGACAAAGGTCGTCTACCAAGGCATTGAAGAGATCAATTCTTGTGGGTCTCTTTCATCACGGGATCATCTTCGTCTGTATTTATTTCGCTCGGGGACTGTTTTCACACGTCCTGGTAAAGCCTTGACTCCTCGATCTTGTTCATCGGTTATCCCGACTTCAACTATAATAAAGAACACATTTCCAATATATCATAGCATCATATCCCAATGCTAACATAGTGGCCTTTTTTAAGCCTTTCGGCCACCTGCAGCCCGCAGGAGGCCTTAACTCCTCGACATCTACTGCTGCGCTTTTGCCGTTAGCCAGCTAAGTCCTTGGATGATCTGTTATAGAGGCTATTCTTTTTACTATGATGATCTTCGTGACGCTTTCAAAGACACATACCATCATTAAAACCCAATCGAAACACTATCCATTAGGTTTCTTTTTACCATGGTCTCCAGGAGTAGTGTATGTCACCCACGTCAGGGTCATCGGAAGGCCATCGACATTGCGAGTCCATAAGCCTATCTCCTCCCCCCGGAAAGTCCCAGCGCTCCTTGTTCCACATAACATAGCCCCACCGTTGTACAGTTCTGGGAACATATTCTCCGTAGATGTTTGCATATCCACCCCAGAGATGCACCCATCCTGATGGTGGCGTAGTCGGTGGCACAGCATCGCCAGTAAAATCCATACAATGCCTATCCCTCGCCATCTCATCCCTGGGGTCTGGTGGGACATCCAACTCGTATCTTCTGGTACTCTGAGCAATTTCGCTCAGGGCATCTTCTAGAGTGCTGTCTAGGTCTCTATTGGAACGAAGATATTCTCGCACCTTGACAATAAGCTCCTCGTCGTCATGAGTCGCCCATAGCTGTACTGCTGTACGTAGTCCGCGACGGAGCAAGCTCTCCAAATAATCTTATATCTCGAATCAGTAACTACTCACCTCGAGACTGAACCTTGGTGTTTGGGTCGTTGCCTACCGTTGGTCCCGGCTACAAGATGAAAGGGTTCGTCGTAGCGGTAGACTCCGTTCTTCAACGCAAACCTGACATTGGGAGGGTACAATTTATCCTTGAACCGCTCCACAATTTCCTCATGTTTATCATAGATGAAAGCTTGTATGCATGCCACGGCCTCAGCCTCCCAAGGCTCTAAGCGATACAATAATCGGTGGTTTGTCCATTCCTCTGCGAGTGCACCCTCACGTTTGCCCTCGTTGCAGCCGAAGAGGTTGTAATACGTTTCGTACCGATATATGGCACGAAAAATACGTATCAATTCGCTTCTTTGGGGGCTCAGATCATCAATACCAAGGTCTTTTGCCGTTGGCTTGAAGTCTTCCCTGGTAACAAAGTCCAAGATAGCTGGTATGAAATTTCCAAGTGCCCATTCACAGTATTGGTGAGCCAAGGGTTGGGCGACCGACAAGTAGAACGCCGACATGGAACGAAGTCTTTCGGGTTCTATCGAGTTCAAGTCTGGAGATGACTCTGGGGCGGATAGCCAATTGCCATAGGTGTTGGTAAACTCAGTGATCTTCTCGTTGGTCCGTGGTGAGCCCAGCTCATGTGGCCGGGACATGTGTGTCGCGTAAGCATCGATAAGAAACCCATCAAGCTCACGGCCTATGAAAGCTCGAAGAATTCTATCTCGGCTATGCCGGTACTGGGCATGTAGCGTAGGAGAAGCGTGGACAAGAGAGCAAAGAGTCTGTAGATCTGGTATGGAGAAGAGAAGTCGTAATCTCAGCTCGGGAGGGAGATTCTCTAGTCGTGAAGAAGGTTGAGATCTGGGTGAGGCTTTGTTGCCTGCCCGATGCGCATCGTGCAGAGGTGTTCTGGCGACCTGGCTCGTCGCATCAGCGTCGTTTTTGTCGTCACGCTGGCTGTCGGAAGTCGCATCGCGAGCGACCGTCGCCCTGACAGCGAGGCTGCTTTGAGCAGTCATAGTGACCACGTGAGTGAGATCACTGATACATGAAAAAGAAAGTAAGATATTTTGGATGAAGCTGGCGCTTCTTGATTGATGATGAGAGCGAAGCTGGCGTGAGATTGGACTTGGCGTTGTCATTAGTCAGCAGGATCACTACAGGGTAGCACCATCATAAAAACACCGTAATGGCATCATTTAAGGGGAATGGGAAAGAAGCATGGCAGTTATAAGGAGATGCCGCATTAAACTTGTTCATTATCTTAACTTTTGTAGTTATGAAACCAAGAAAGAAGGTTCTAGAAGCAGTAAACTAACTCACCGAGCTGTTATGTAAAGAACGTTGACCTTCCATTACAAACCCAGGAATAATCTTACAGAGCGCATCAAGCAACATCTTGGCCTGAACATCGCTCAGTCTATCCCTCCTAGCCGTGAGTCTGCGCTTCCCATGGAGAAGAATTGAGTTTGCAGGGATTGGAGGAGTTCATTTGGTGTGAGGGACTTGGTGAGGGTGGCTCGGATAGGGACGAGGTTGAGACAGGGTCCGACGATTTCGTCGGTTCGTGAGATGCTTGAGTTGCGACCGGCTACAACGTGGCGGAATACCACGCCTTGCTTGCCTGGGATTTGAGAGAGAAGAATTGACCAGGCTGCACTCGCTACGATGGTGGGTGTGATGGAACTTGGGAGACGTTTCGGCAAGGCAACGTGGATCCCGAATACGCAAGACTCGATGGCTGGACCGGCCGCATGCAGTCTATTCTACGTGAACTATCAGTCGCAAGGCCCCTGCCGGTTTCTCTTTCATTTAAGAGGCCAAGTCGTTGGCATCCGGAGGATACATACCCGGGTATCGCGATCGATGAGGAGAACCCTTCTGCTCTGGCCACGACTGGTAAGTGCCCCCACTATCCAGAAAGAAGATTCGCCAGCGACAAGAAGCCATGTAAGTCTTTATTCGAGTGTTACATACACTAATGGGCCCACAGGAGAGACCCGATTCAAATATCAGCAATGGACGAACATTGCGGGGTAGTCCGAGAAGATTATCCCATGCTACCTCTCATCAACGATCACATTTACAACTTTGAAGTAAAGCTGGCTGCGGCGGGGAATAGCGGACATGTTAACTTTCGACTTCAATCCTGAACAACATGATATCTAACACTTTACGACTACAGCATGGTGGCGGTTGGATTCTGTGAAGACCGCGCACCACTACACCGGATGCTCGGACGGGAACCAGGATC
Source organism: Fusarium ambrosium (assembly GCA_003947045.1). Taxonomy (NCBI): domain Eukaryota; kingdom Fungi; phylum Ascomycota; class Sordariomycetes; order Hypocreales; family Nectriaceae; genus Fusarium; species Fusarium ambrosium. The sequence goes on from NIZV01000297.1 coordinate 19,818, forward strand.
CTGGGGCTTTCGCTCTGACGATGGAAGACTTTATAGAGGGATCAAGTATCATGAACCGTATGAGGAGAGAATGTCACAATTGGATGTGGTGTAAACTTTGCGAAAAACACGGCGTTTTATACGAAGGATGGGGAAGTTATCGGTAAGTTACTATCTTCACCAACACAGGAAGCTGACGATAGAATGAACAGGGCAGGCATTCGATGAAATCCGAGGAAAGCTTTATCCAGCCGTGTCAATGGATTTTCCTCAGAAGGGATGGGAGGTATTTGCTGTATTTCCAGGGGAGGATGGGAAATCCGAGGACTTTGTCTTCAAGGGGGATTTCGAAGGCGAACAGACTTTGACTCCGCCTGAGCTATCAGGAGAGGGGCGGAGTAGTGATGAGGATTCTGAAAGCAACTCGTGAGATATTTAAGTTGGCTATAGTTAAAAGAGGATATAAAAAGTATACAAAGAGTTCCATAATCCAGTGATCAAAAAAGTCACATGGAAAACGAAATCAAGGTGAAGATCATGGAGCTGGAGGCATGTCATTGGGAAGCCATCATCTGGGATGAAAAGACCAGAGTTAAGGGTGTGGCTTTTGGTTCTGGAGTCAATGATGATAACCTAGGTGCTTGCTATAGCCCGAGAGGGTTTTGTTAATATATACGAGTTACAGTAGAGAAAGTGGCTGCGCAAGAAATCATCAGGGATGATCCATCATACTAGTATAGAATAAGCACGTTCCGTAGCAGGACCAGATCACATATTAGGTTACGGTGTTATACGGTATTGGGTTTTGATACCGTCATGTATTGATAGCTGTGTTTTTTTTTTGCTGTGGCTCATGGCTTTTGACGTCATTGCAGCCTATAATAATAACAGACCTCTCCAAGGCTGAATTCTGTATTTTGTTCGTATCGTACCTCCGAAACCGCTGGTTGTGCCCTGTGTCTTCAGGGCCTGTCCACTAAAATTCGTGGCTGAATCTCTTTGTTCTGGGGGAACATATCGCGCGACAAGCTTTCCTAATTGAGAACGAAGGGATGTTCATATTGAATAGTAACATACAATTTAACATAACCCAAAATAACGATTAAATCTCTTCTATTTACTCCCACTAATTCAAGTATAAAAGTCTTCTCTTCGTCGGCATGCAAGTCCAATTATCCTCACCTCATATCACACATTCATCAGCAGACTCTTCCATCATCATCAGTCTACATCAACATCTTTCCATCAACATCTTTCCATCAACATCTTTCCATCAACATGAATGAAGAAGACAATACCAACCTCGTTCAAGTCGTCAAATTCATCGTCGGCATCGATGGCCAAGGCAATAGTGAACCCAGGGTCGTATTGCATAGTGGCCCCAGAGTCGCAGTGTTCAACGACTCCAGGGTCGAAGGTCACAGTGGCTCCAGGCTCATAGAGTACAGTAGCTCCGAAGCCGTAGAGAACAGTGGCTCCGAGGTCGTAGAGTTAGCGGACTTCTACATAGACTTCCCAGAAGCCGAGATGTCCATGAACCCCGAGGACATCACCTGGCCGGCCAAACTAGAAGGCCCAACGACGTGCGATTATCTCGTTCAGAAGTACGCAGTAGCAGTCAAGAATCTGCAGAAGTATCTCCGAAATATAGATGCATTGACTGATCATCTGGCCCGGGAAACTGCTACCTTTTCAACTGGGCGCGAGTCTGCAACGGAGCTCACGGAGAGGCTTGCGAAGGATAAACAGCACGCCAAGAACCTCGTCCATGCTATTCGAGAGTTTTTGGCCAAGGCCGAGGAGCAGGCCGAGGAGGAGGCTGTCACTAACAGGATGAGGGAGATGTCATTGAGTAAGGATAGCTAGGCAGGTCAGGAATGAAGGGGATGTGATGAGGAGAGAGAAGGTGGCTAGTGGGAAGATTATTCTAACCACTGTGAAATAGAAGAAAAGACTAGACAAAAATAAAACACACTCCTTTATATAATAATCTGGTGAAGTCTTAGTTTTGAAATGTGTTCTGTTCTAATGTGATGCTGTGTGTTTTTTTTTATCTTCGGGGATTAAAAATGTCTTGTTTAGCTCCCGTGTCTAGACCAAAGCCTTAAGCATAGCTGAAGTATCAGGGAAGAGAGCAAGGCAAGACTTAGACCATCAATTATCAGTATCTACATACCTATTTAATTTCATTAGCAGAGAGTCTTTTTCTTATCTCATTAATCTCATTCTCTAACGTCTATGAACGCAAACATCCCTTACTTACCCTGCAACAACATGAGTCTCTTGCTTGCTTGCTAATTCCGCCTTCAGCTGACGGATACGAGCCTTATTTCCGCTTATGGCTTAGTTGGTGACGTCGATCGGGGCTAACCGAGCTAAATGTGGAGACAATACGGGAAATGAGCTGTCACGGCTCCGGATTAATCCTTTATCCGCTCTCGTATTCATCCTGACCTTGACATTCCCCTCGCTTTCGATCTTATCACCATCAATCCAACGTTGGATGGCCTGAGACTCTTTTTGTCGTTTTCGCCTTGCGCTTTATCGATAGGCACAAGGTTCGACACGCCCACGCTCGTTCCGCTGTATCCGATCATCGATTCGAGCTGATGAGCCCCGTTGCTGAAGCGCGCGCTTACAGCGAGCATCAATAAACAACGCCAACGCCGATCACGATCCTGCTCACGACATTCGCTTACGACCGACTATCGAGCAACTCCCTTCCTTCGAGACGAACAACCGCCAAGATGAGGCCGTTCATGACATTGCTGGCCTTGCTCCTCTCAGCTGTTACCTCCGTCACGGCTGAGAGGATCTTGACCTCCAACTCGTTGAACAGCTGTCAGCGTCAATCACTCTTTTCCGCGAGTCTCTTCAAAGTCACCATTACACCCAACAATTCCATGGTCACCGTCGACCTCTCTGCCTCCGCCTCGGTAGAAGGATATGTCGTCTTTGACGTTTCTCTCGATGTTTACGGTTACCGATTCTTCCACGACAAGTTCGATCCTTGCAATGGCGAACTGAAGCTGTCCCAAATGTGCCCTATGACACCTGGAAACATTGACTCAAAGTTCAACTTTGATCTTGGCGATACACTGGATCAGATCCCAGGAATCGCCTACGGCATTCCTGACCTGGACGCTACCATTCGCGCCTTTATCAACTTGACTGACACTGGCGAGAGTGTTGCTTGTGTAGAGGCTGACTTCTCTACTGGCAAGACGGTTGAGCAAATCTCAGTCAAGTGGGTTACTGCCATCATTATTGGACTGGGTCTTGTTTCGTCTGCCGTCACCTCCCTCCTCGGCTATGGCAATGCCGCGGCGCACTTGGCTGCCAACACGCTCTCTCTGTTCAGCTACTTCCAGGCGCAGGCCATCGTCGGCTTGACTGGTATCCATATGCCCCCGATCGTGGAGGCCTGGACGCAGAACTTCCAGTGGACCATGGGCATCATCAAGATGGACTGGATGCAGGACATCTTTACGTGGTTTCAGCGAGCCACTGGAGGTACACCTGCCAGCATCTTTCACTTCCTCGGATCGGCCTCGGTTCAGGTTGCGAAGCGTTCTCTTGATGGTCTCGTGCCCCGAAGCGTAATGCATCACGCAGCTCGCGGTCTCGACGGTCTCATCAAGAGAGGCAATATTGAACTCGCTAGCGGATCCTACATTGTGTATGGTATGCAGCGTGTTGCCTTCCGCTCCAAGATTGAGACGACCAATCTCTTCCTGACCAGCCTCGTCTTCTACATTTTGACTCTTATCTTTGCCACCATCATTGTCGTCCTCAGCAAGTTTGCGCTTGACTTGTGTGTCAAGCAAGCCTGGGTCAAGCGTGACCGCTTCCTCGAGTTCCGAACCGAATGGCGAACCATCCTGAAGGGCATCCTTCTCCGTCTCATTTTCATGGGCTTCCCCGGAATTGTCATCCTTTCTGTCTGGGAGTTTACTCAGGCTGACTCTCCTGCCCTTGTTCTCCTTGCCGTGTTTTACTTCTTCGGCATGCTTCTCATCCTCGTCTCCGCCGCCTTCACTATCATCCGTCTCGCTGCGTTCAAGGATCCAACCTACAGCCTTTTTGGCGACTCTCGTGTCTTGAACAAGTGGGGATTCCTTTACATCCAGTTCCGTGCATCTGGCTACTACTTTATCGTCCCCCTCATCGCCTACATCTTGGTCAAGGGCTTCTTCATCGCCCTTGGCCAGCACAACGGCGACCTGCAGGCCATTGCCCTCGTCGTTATTGAGGCGGCTCCTATGATCACGAGCACTGTCATGCTGCCTTACATGGACAAGAGCACCAACTCGCTGAACATTGCCATCTACGTCCTCAACTTCCTCAACGCCATCTGTCTTGTCATCCTCACCAACGTTTTTGGAATGCCAGCTATGGGCCCCTCTGTCACTGGTGTCATTCTGGTCTTGTTCAATGCTGCATTCTCGTTGATCCTGCTGCTTATGACCATCATCTCGAGTGCTCTCGTCTTCTGGCAGAAGAACCCAGACTCTCGTTTCCCCTTTATGGCTGATGACCGAGCATCATTCATGAAGTCTCAGACTCAGGTCGACACTCTTACTGAGCTGGATGCCCTCGCTGCCACAGCTCGTCTTGATAGGGTGGCCATGCGTTCGTCAGATGACTTGACACCTCCTCGATTCCCCGCTGATGATATACCTTCGACTTCCTCCATGCGATCGGAGAGCCCATCGAAGCCTCTCAAGCAGGTTTGAGAGAAGCATGATTGTCAGCAGAGTCTGACTTCTTTTCACCAACTACGCTATAATGTATGTGGCCCGAAGGAGCTGCGCCGTGGCACTACTGACCGACCGTTGATATAGATACGGAACGGGATACGGCACGACCATCTACATGACTTTTTGTATTCCACATAGAGGGAAAAGGAGTGAATGGAACGGACTAGTATGCAGTAATGAATATGTTCCAGAGGTATCTACCAACCTCTCAAGATATGCCTTGTTTCCCTGTCAATGCTGAAGGAATGTACTTTGTTGCCTCGTGAACTGACACTCATTGTCAAGCGCCTTGTCTCACCTTTACCACTTGAATCCGTCCGTTTTGAGATCACTGACCACGTCCTTTGCCACAAGCCTCTCGATGGCGACACCGGGGTGGTAACCATCCATCCACAGCTAGTTCTATGTTAGTAGCCCTTTTACTTAAGGCAATGGTAGTGACATACGCAGGATACACCATCTGGGTTAATGCAGAGTGCATCAGGGGCACCATAGGCTGTCGGGTTCTCGACTGCCTTGTTGAATGCGCGTGATGTGTCGACAAGTGTGACCTTCGCTTGACGGTTGGTCTTCTTAAACACGCGGAGCTTGGAAGTTATATGGTCGTTAAAGAGACCGATGGCAGTGATGAGGCGAGAGGTGTTTTCTTCTCCTTGGTTGAACATGGTTGGGGTCAAGTTGGTTGCTTATCAGGTGTTAGATATGTCGTGGGTAATTCAAGTGGATGACTTACGTGGAACGGTCAACAAGGCGAATCTGCGTAGTCCGGAATCGTAGAGCACTTGAAGCAGCTCAAAGTACCTCGTCACTGAAGCCTCCATAATATCAGTCACGTTAGCTGCCCAATGGCTGTTTCCCACGTCGTTGACCCCCATCCAAACACCAGCGAGGGTATTCGAAGCTTTCCAAGGTGCATAGTCTGGGTGCGTAGCCAAGTTGTTGACGAATGTATCTACCTGATCCTCCATGCTTTGGACAGTCGGCATGTAAGGCGTGACAATATCGGCATCAACAGTTGCTCCGCCATATGCAAAGTTGTACGCAAAGACGAGTGAGCTGTTTACTTCGGCGGCCATGCTGCCGACCCAGTTGACGCCGCCTGCTGCTGTCCATCCTGGGAAGGGAGGGTTTCCTAAGGGGTTTGAGGAGGATGGTTTTTCGCCGTTGATGTCGAAGCCTGTTTGCGAATATGAATCACCGCTGGGAACAGTTAGTAGAGGATATAAACGTGGCTCTTGGAGACGGACAAGGTGATTAGGTATTTGGGAGAAGCAGCCAAGACGGGGTTGGCTAGGATAAGCGCCGAAGCGGCAATGAAGATCTTGATAGCCATATTGAAGGATTGAATGAGCCGAAAGAATGAGCCTGGTTGATCAATTCCACTATGAGTCTTGTCGATGGGATATATAATGGCTATAGGTCTCTATTTCAAACAGCCAAGACACTTTGACAAGCCATTGTAACTCTGCAAAGTATCCACCAATGTTGTCCCGAGCTCTGACCATCTTCTTGACCAAAACGTGCCAGGCGGGGATGTGTCCAAATATCCGGATAAACGTAAACTCAATGATGCTGGGCCAAGAAATGGGGTAAAGGTCAAAAACAGATCACAAGACGGATATCTTCTAAATGTAGTTTTTCCCCCGCCTTCCAATTGACGAAATATCATGACGGATCGACCCAATAAAGCCATGGATGAACAGGTTCCGTCGTTCAAGCTCCATCGGCTGATAAAAGCCCCTCCCCTGACGGCCCGCACATCCGATGCAACTCTAATTAAGCAAAACCGGCAAATCCCAATTCGTAGTCGGAACGTGCATCTCCATGTCGATCAGGGAAATTAGGCACGGGAACCAGGGACGATACTCCAAACCTTGTTATTGACAAGATGGGGTATAAATGCCTCGGAGCGAAACTTGTTTACCTGCAGGAACATGTTGCTACATCTGTACAGTCGCAGAAATGAAGCTCAATCTTGCTTTGTTTGTTTCTCTTGCTCTTTTGGGCGCCGAGGCAAGGCCCAAGGGTCCTAAGAAAGACTTTGTTACTGTTAAGGGTGACAAGTTTCAGTTGAATGGAAAGGACTTTTACTTTGCTGGTAGCAACGCTTACTATCTTCCCTTCCAGGATGTACGTTTACCAATTAAGTCTATGGATACTGCTAACAAGTTGTAGGATGAAAAAGATGCCTTGCGTGGCCTTACAGCAGCCAAAAAGGCTGGCCTGAACGTTATGCGTACCTGGGGCTTCAATGACAGGAATGCCACGACTGATCCAAATGGTCTTCCCAAGTATGGAGGAGAAGGCGCAGGTGATACGAGCGTCTACTTTCAGACTTGGGAGAATGGCAAGTCCACGATCAATGTTGAGCGGTTTGACAGAGTGGTCAATGCTGCGTCCAAGTCTGGGGTCAAGTTGATCGTTGCTTTGACGAATAATTGGGCTGATTATGGTGGGATGGATGTTTATACTGTTAACCTTGGGGGAAAGTATCATGATGATGTAAGTATTATTACCCTGTTGACGAGACGAGGCTAATATATATGCAGTTCTACCGACTTCCTCAGATCAAGAAGGCCTACAAGCGCTACGTCAAGACCATGGTGAATCGGTACAAGAACTCGCCTGCAATCATGGCATGGGAACTGGGTAACGAACCTCGCTGCGGCGCAGATGGAGTCCGCAACCTCCCACGGAGCGAAAACTGCACACCAAAGCTTCTTTCCGACTGGGTCGAGGAAATGAGCGCCTACATCAAGAGCCTCGACCCATATCATCTCGTCACTTGGGGTGGCGAAGGTGGTTTTAACATCGAGTCAGACGATTGGGCTTACAACGGCAGCGATGGCGGCGACTTTGACCACGAGATTGCAATTCCCACCATTGACTTTGGCGTGTTCCATAGTTATCCTGACTGGTGGACAAAGACTGTCGCCTGGTCAAACCAATGGATAATCGACCACGCCAAATCAGCCGCCAAAGTAGGAAAACCAGTAGTCCACGAAGAATACGGCTGGTTAACACCCGAAGCCCGCAAGGAATATCTCAACACAACCCGACCAGAAACAAGATCAGAGGTTCTCGGAAAATGGCAAAAGATCCAGGTTGAAAAGAAGATGCCGGGAATGTACTGGCAATTCGGCTACGGTGGATATTCCTATGGAAAGAACCATAATGATGGATTCACGATTTATCTTGAGGATAAGGAGGCTAAACAGTTGGTGTACAAGCATGCCAAGGAGATGAATAAGCTTAACAAGAGGTGAGGCCTCGTGGGACATCTCGACTTGGAGGTGTTTGTGTGTGTCTAGATGTATATAACTGCTAGCGCTGCTAGAAGAATCAACATGTTTGGTCGGGTGATCGCGGCGAATCCTTCTACTGTGGCGATGCTGGCTGTTGGGGTGGTTGCTGAAGATACGTCGGAGGAAGCTGTCGAGTCGACTTGCTGTTTGTTCTGGAAACCAGCGGTGTTGGTGGAAGAGGTAGATCCAGTTGAAGTTTCGGTTGAGGTTCCAGTAGATGCGCCAGTTGAAGTCGTCTTGGTCGAAGTCGAAGTCTTTGACTCAGTCTCAGACTTATCCGTCTCATCCAACTCGATACTACCATAATCTCCCGTCTGATCCCCATAAGTGTAACTCGCAGCCGGATTAAAGTTCTCAATCTTGACGCTCTCAACAACCATGGTAAAAGGCGCATCATCATAATCCGTCTCCCCACCAGCCCAAGTAATAGTACCCTCTGCATTATCAGAGTCGCCACCAGCCCAGATACCGAGCTTGATGCGCATGGGTGTCTGGGGGTAGTTTTCGCCGCCGAGGGCGTCGGCGTAGTTGAGGGTTCGGACTGCGGTGCCGTCGATGTACCAGACGCAAGTTTCTTTCGTCCAGTAGATTGTGTAGTTGTGGGATGCGGTTTGGGAGCCGGCGGCTGCAAAGGTTTCGCTGCGGGTGTCGGAGGTGCTGTTGCCTTTGCCGTAGTAGTTGGTTTGAACTTCTTCGGAGCTGCCACCAAGCCATTCCCAGTCGCTTTCATTGACTTATTAGTACAACCTATGGGTAGTGTTTGAGAGCCAAAACTTACACTTCATCAAGAACATCCGAGAGGAGAACAGCAGATGAAACAATACCAGTACCAGAAGCCGCCTTCAAGTGGACCTCAAGACGACCAAAGAAGATATACCAGTTGGTCTGAATAGTAGGGGCATCCCCCTTTTCGTTGATGGTAAATTCGGCACCTTCAGAGGTGTACTCGACGTCCCCCTCGCCAATGGATTCCCAGGCATCATCGTCGGCACCATTGGTAAAGTCGACAGAGTAGGATGAGGAAGAGAGGGCTTCGTCCGCGGAACAAGAGGCTAGATACAATTAGCTTAAGTGGTTATGGGGATTTACATGTGAAAAATACTCTTTTTCATAGGATTGCAATCGCTGTAAGTCTGAGCTGCAGCCGAGGCGATGAGGCCCGCTGCGAGGGTAACTGCAGATCGCCCCAAATGCATTTTAATGAACGCAGTAGTAATAAAAAGCAGTCTAAAGAGTAATCAATGTAATAAAGAGTGTAATGGGAAATTAACAAAAGAGTGTACTACAGGGAAACCACTTCCACGACGATATTAAAGAGAAAGAAAAACAATGCGGAAAGTGGGAGATGATTCCGGATGAACGATCAAAGTAAACTTTTTTCATTCTCCCTCGCGTCGATCTGATTAAAATGGAACCAAACATCGGCAAATCGGCGAGAGTACGTGGATGGTTGCGTCATTCAACTGGAGTAGATAGTGGAGTTGACGCGTGTTGGGTGGAACCATTTCCCCTGAAAATCAAGAGGCTTTGATAGCATATTTCGTATAAAGAGTACGCGGTTCGTCGTGTTTATAGAGATAACATAAAATAGGTGCTTACGAAAGAACTGAAATAGAGGTGAGTTTGAACATCTTTGTAAGCGCGTCACTTAAATTGGACGACAGTTCTCCAGTCTTTTGCATTGATGTGTTTTGCTGTGACGTTGTGATGGAGGTTGGTCGCATGACTAAGCGGAAGTTATAAACGACCTGCTTGCTAATGTGGCTCTACTTATAGATTGTCAGTGGACTGAAGGGAAGACAGTTCTTGGCAGTCTCTCTTGTGTTTCGTAATACCGTTTATGAACAGGGAGCTCAAGAAAAAAAAGTCAGGGCTGAGGTGGCCGCGACAGCTCCCATGGCTTGGTTCAAATATTGAACTCCATGAACCTCAAGGGGGCATGGCATCTTCCTTTTCAACCAGAAGCAAGATCGGATCTATTCTCTGTCTAGAAGCCTAATTGAATGGTTACTCAGGTCAATTTCGGTAGCAGAAGCCCTATCGCTACTCGAAATCACCCATCTACCCAAAGGATGGTGATGGAATCATGCCCGTCTCGGCCACATACTGATCCCAGAACAAGACCAACTTGTCCAAAACCTCTGAATTAGTGTCGGCAACATCACTCTGCTCGCTCGGGTCTTTTTCCAGATTGAACAACTGCCATCTCTCGTTTTCCAACTTTGGATCCCACACAGCCTTCCAGTTCCCTTGGCGAATCGCTCTGTGACCAAAGAGTTCCCAGCCGTGAATGTGTGTGTTCTCTCCGTGAATGGATACATCATCTGCTTTCTTCGAGGCGAGGTGTGGTACCCAGGATTTGCCGCGAGGAAGGGCAACTTCGCGGCCGCGGTATGTCTTTCCGGGATGTTCAAGTCCAGCGAGCTCGAGGACCGTGGGCAGGATGTCCATTACTGTGACAAACGAGTTGCTGATGCTGCCTGGTTGTGGCTGCAAGGGCGGGTAACGGATAATGCAGGGACATCTGATTCCGCCCTCGAACGTCGTGCCTTTGACGCCCCTGCTTGGTGCAGTTCCGGCGTTTGCCCAACGAGGTCCGTACCAGATGAACGAATCTTTGTTACCGAGGTTTTCTGTGCTGTTATCGTAGTACTTTTCGATGATATTGGCCATCGTGCAGGGGCCGCCCATGATCTGTAACACACCCATTAGACATGCAGATAAATTGAGGTGGGAATTGAGGCTCACCGGTAGAGCCTCCATGGCAGCACCCTCAGCGCCGTTATCCGACATGAAGAGGATAAACGTGTTATCCAACTCGTCGCTCTCCTTGAGGTACTCTATCACTCGTCCAATATTCTCATCAATCTGTTCAACCATGCCTGCGTAAATCTCCATGGTCTTGGCAGATCGTTTCTTGTCATCGGGTGAAAGGTCATTCCACTCTGGGGTCATGGCGCTCGCAATAGGGGGAGGCGCCTTTGCGTCTTTGTGAGCGAGGCCGAGATCTTTTAGTCGTGCAAGACGTCTCTGGGTGAGCGCATCGGGGCCGTCGTCGTACATGCCGGCTGTCGCACAATTATTTTAGTATTTTGCTGCAAAAAAGCATGAGATTGATGTGGTCGACGTACCATACTTGGCAATTCTCTCTTTGGAGGCTTGAAGTGGCCAATGGGGGGCTGTAAAGGGCAAGCAGGCAAAGAAAGGCTGTTCCTTTTCTTCTTCTGACCGAGCAGCGAAGAAGTTTAACAGCTTATCAGTGAAACTGACAGTGGAGAAGAAATCCTCGGGTAAATCTGTTCTGTGATTCAGGAATTTGTCACCCTCCATCCAGTGCCCATCGGTACACAAAGCACAGAACCAGCTATCGGCATCATTCAGCTGCGGTTCATAGGCATGGTGATTACCCGAACCAGGTAAGAAGGTAAAGTTCTTCTTGAAGCCACGGGAACAAGGGGCAAACTCTTTGGTCAACCCCAGATGCCACTTGCCTGACAGAACGGTGAAGTATCCGCCGTCGGACAGAATCTCAGGCAAGGCTGCAACACGATGGTTTAGATAACCCTCGTAGCCAGGTTGACCTTTGAAGTAGTCCTTGCGCATCTGCATGTGCTCCCACATACAGCCGAGCCCTGCAATGTGGTTGTCCGTGCCGGAGAAGAGCATGGAGCGGGTTGGGGAGCAGGCCGATGCTGTGTGGAAGTTTGTCATGCGGAGACCTTCTTGGGCCAGGGCATTGAGGGCTGGCGTGTTGATCTCGGAGCCATAGGGGCTTGTGTCGCTGAAGCCTAGGTCATCTGCGATGATGATGAGAAAGTTGGGGCGTTTTTGAGACATGGCTTGATTGGGAGAGGGTTGATGGTGGGAACAGGATTTTGGAAGTTGGACTTCAGCTCAGCGAAGAAGAAGTCAAGGGGAGAAAAGAGAGCGAGGGTAAAAGATGCCGGGAACATGGAAGGTTATTGTTCCCCGTTTCGACGGATGGTTACACATGCCGCTTTCGGAGCCGGCTGAAAAGAAAAGTCTGGGACACTCAGGTGACAGCTTGCAACCGAAGCCGAGGGCGTAGATCCTGTGATGCATATTCAGTACAATAGTCTGGGGAAATAGAGTAAAAGAACCAGGGTTGGAAATAACGCGTGCTGAGTGCTAGTTCCTGACTGGTTGGTGAGAGTTGAGACGACGGACACCGACGGATAGACGGAGCGGGAGAACGGAGCGGAAGGACGGAGTTAAGACGAGAGACTGAAAATGAAAACACCAGCCAATCATCTCTTGCGGGGAAATACGCAAAACCCACACTCAACAGGGGAGGATGAGGTCTCGTGGCAACCCCAGCTTTCAAGTTGGCGATGAGGCAAGATGCCTTCAGATGACGAGCAAGCTAGTGATGTCTCAACATTACTGTATTCCATGTTAACCCGTGTATATCCCTGCTTCATCATGGGTGCATTTGGAGAACATGCGTTTTCAACCCCACAAAGTCTAATTATTCCCAAGGCCACTACCGGAAAGAGGTTAGATCTGCTTGGCCTTGCAAGTTCGAGTTTTGTTCAAGTTTAAATATCATCACTTGAACCACCTCAAGTTGGAATTGTCAAGATCCAGCTTCATTAGACTCTGGCTATCATTTCAGCGAACTATTGTTCATCCTCTATCAGTTCCTCAACATCAACCACCCTGCCTCGTCCAGGACCACGCACCGTCATGGGTACTCCAAAATCGGCCCTGCCTTTCAAGGGCCTATTCAACGGAAGACTCTTCTTTACAGCCGCAATCCTTGCTCTCTCTCAGTTCAACTTTGGCTTTGAGGGAAGTGCATTCACCAATATCCAGGCCATGGAGCACTTCACGCACCAGTTCGGCACGAAGCAACCGGATGGTACCGTCGTTCTCGAGGCTCAGTGGCTCTCTTTCTTCAACGGCTTCTCCATCGTCGGTTTTGCGTGCGGTAAGTCATAGTTGCATCTTGTCAGATTTAAGCATCCTCTGAGACATGATTACAGGTGTAGTGATTGGAAATCGACTTACCGACCGCTTCGGTCGGCTTTTTACTGTTCGAGTCATGTGTGTATGGACCATCATCTGCACCACCGTCCTCCTTACGGCCCGAACCAGCGACCAGATGCTCGCCGGAAGAGCCCTGAACTACCTATACATTGGTATGGAGCTTGCTGTGATCCCGCTGTACCAAGCCGAGATCACGCCACTACAAGCTCGAGGAGCCATGGTTGCCTCGTATAATACCGCCTTGCTCACTGGCATGCTCATCATGTCACTTGTCTGCTATGGAACAAGCGAGATACCCAGCAAGACCAGCTATCTCCTACCCATTGGTCTCTTCTATTGCATCCCCGCAATTGTTTTGGCATGCACATTCTGGATGCCAGAGTCCCCACGCTGGCTTGTTCTGCGTGAGAGACACGAGGAGGCACTGAATGCACTGAGACTGTTTCGCGAAGGAAAGTTCTCGGAGGAGCAGATCCAAGAAGAGTTGGCCTCTATCCAAGCAGCTTGCGAGTCACACCACTATAAGCCAAGTGAAGCAGGCTTTGCAAAGCGTTGGCTGCAAATCTGGAGTCGCAAGCACATCAAGCGTACGGGGATTGTTCTCGCCACAAACTTCTTCCTTCACGGCACGGGCAATGCATTTGCAGGCATGTACGGGACTCTCTTCTTCAAGTCCATCGGCACTGTCAACCCCTTTGTCCTCACGGTTGTCAACTCGGTAGTGACTCTCATTGTTTCTATCATGACGCTCATGTTGGTCGATATTATCGGTCGACGCCCTCTCTTACTGGGCGGTTCGTCAGTGCAAGCTTCAGCGCTTCTGATCATGGGCGGCCTGGGAATGATCTCAAACCCTAATCAGACTGTCAAGGGTGGCATCATTGCTATGATGATGATCTTTGGTACTGGATATTGTGCCTCGTGGGGCCAGTTGTCACATACCATCACTGCTGAGCTGCCCTCTGCCGAAGTCCGAGACCTTACATATGCGACCGGATCACTTCTTGCCATCTCCACACAAGCCGCCATGACATTTGGTCTTCCTTATCTTCTTAACCCGCCTTACGCTGCTCTTGGGCCTCGTGTTGGCTTCATCTTTGGAAGCCTGGCAGCTGTATCGGTGGGCTTTGCATTTTTCTGCGTGCCTGAGTGTTATGGTAAGAGTTTGGAGGAGATTGACGCCCTCTTTAACAACAAGGTGCCTATTCGGAAGTTTAAAAAAGCTCGTGTTAGTCTGGGGGAGGAATCTAAGGTTGGGGAGGCAATGGTTGACCACAAGGAGTTCAAGGTTGCAGAGGAGGCGGTTTAAGCATGGCCTTTGTACCCAAACACGCTCGGTTCATGATGCACATCTTGGTCTTAAGACGTAGCTGTGTCGTAATTTAGGAGATTATGTAGTCACCGACTGAATTCAACTAGTTCCATTAACCCATTTGGTGTTTAAAAGTGCCCCTCTGCCTCCTGTCATCCATATCATGCTCTTTGCGGTATTCTCATCGCTTAAACAGGTACCTAACATTAGCTGCCGAGTCTGGGTTCCGTGAGTGCTTGGCTAGCGCCTTGTGAATGAAGCTAACCCCTCTTTGTGGACGGCTAACATTATCCATCCATTGGCTGACCTCTTTTTCTCTCGTCTCTCCGCCCTCCATCCACCTTTAACAAAGTACACGGCGCCCGAACAACTTGCCAATGGCCCCAGACACTCCGCCACTGTCGAATGCCTCGGCTGGATCCAATCATGGACAGCAGGCACTCCGCATCCCGTCGGATCTGGCCCTGATCCTTGACGACACTGGCTCCACTCCGACCGGTTCCCAAGACGGGCCACCAGCTAAGAAACGGTCCCGGACGACAATCGACTACACTCATAGAAAACGAGTCCCGGTGGCATGTCAATTCTGTCGTCTTCGAAAGGTTAAGTGTGACAATGCTAGGCCTAGTTGCGGCTACTGTCTTCGCCAGCGGGCGAGATGCGTCTATGGCGAGAATGATTCGCCTCAGCCTCCATCTCCGGCCGGCCATGACGCCGAGAGCGAGGGTTCAGATCAAAAGATCCTTGCACGGCTTGACGAGATCAAAGACATGATTGGGCGGTTGCAGGTAGCCTCACCAGCTGCATCTGGTACATGCTCGACAACCTCGCCACAGACGATATCTAATTATCAGGGTATATCGCCGGGCACTGCTCAGTCTCCTCAGATCGAACCACCCGGCTTCAAACCATCAGGAGAACGTGCAAGATGTTCAACACTCAACTCATCTTCATTCATGGTCTTTAGGTGTGAAGCTATACTCAAGTGGCCCGTTTTGCGCAATATCGTGCCAGAGAAAGATGCCCAAATTGACTCCTTTCTCCTTGTACCCGAGCAGACCGATGGTTTTTATGCAGGAGATGGAGCCAACCAACACAGCGCTGAGCTAACGGGCTTACTTCAAGACGGGGGCCTCACGCGGTTGTGTCAAAGGTTCCTCACTCTCTTTCATCCTCGAAACCCAATCTTGGATGGCAAGTGGCTCATGAGATTCGCAAAGATGGCTGATGAGAACGGTCTTCAATGGGACTCTGCTTCTTGTCTTGTGGTATGTTAAGTATCCCGTTTCATCTTCTGGCATGCTCTGAACCGCCATAGTTGTTAGCATCCGCCCTTGGTGTCACCACTCAACCATGGAAGAAGCCACCAGAAATCCACACGGATACGCTACTGAGAGCCCATGATACAGCCCCGTTCTTTGAGAACAAGACAAACGCGGAAGCTTACTTTCTCGCAGCCAAGAAAAGGCTCGGTCTTTTGGGCGATAGCCTCTTAGACATCCAGTGTCTCTTTCTGGCATTCATCTATGAGAAGACGTATTTTCGGCACCTACAAGCATGGTTTTATCTTCAACAGGCCGCCACTAGGCTCCAGGTCCGACTACTGAAAACTGGCACCAGACCATGGGTAACCTGTGACTCGTCTGGGCCCAACGATCTCCATATCGAGCAGAGAGTCTTTTGGTCTTGCTTCAGAGCTGAGAGGTTGGTCGGAAAATCCATAACGAAGAGACAGACCCTAACATTAATACTAGAGAGTTTCTCCTTGAGATAGACCTCCCACCCAGCGGCTTGGGAGATTTGTCCTACCCCGATCCCCTCCCAGAACCCCCGCTGACATTTGCGACTTTGGGTGCCGATGTCGAGACAAAGGCCTTGTCGCCAACCAATTACGACTCACGATTCGAAGAGAGAGGCTGGTGTTATTACCTTGCAGAGATCTCCCTGAGACGAACCATTGACGATACGCTCCAGCATCTCGCTGAAGGTGGAGAGAAGTCTTGGCTGAGTAACCCCCCACAGCTCATCCGCCAGTACCATGAGTTGGAGAAACAGAGATCATTATGGTAAACAACTAGAGACAAAGATTGGACGGCATGCTAACTCAAGATAGGCGTTTTCATCTTCCTACTATCGTCCAATTTGACGATGAGCAAGTGCCCGATAACGAATTCGCCTTTGGTCTCCGCGGCCGCTTTCTCGAATGGAACGAACTCCTACTCCGTCCTGTTCTCTATCACGTCCTCCACCTACCTTCCGATCAGACACCACTTCAAGAATGCGTCGAACTTGCAGAGAAGGCAATCCATCTATGCGTGCAGAAGATCTACGAGTATCAACACACGTTGCGGCATGGTGGCTCCTGGTTCATTACACGTCGCATCTTTGCTTATGCTTGTCTAATTTTAGCGGCTGCGACGCAGCCTGAGCGCAGGATCAAGCTCCCAGTAAGATGGGGGTCTGCTATACAGGTTGCTATTCAGGCATTGGGATTTTGGAGTCAGGACGCGGCGGATGTGAGACATATGGCCTTAACTCTGGACTCGATGTTTTCCAACATGTGCTTACCATAGATATGTTCCCGAACCGTCCCCCTTCAAGGGCGATGGCCGGCAATATCCGCCTTGCTGGCTTAAGTTGGATATTAAATAACTATTAAAGTTATCTATCGAGAAAGATCTAGGTTGATTCAAATAACCGACATATGTTTATTGGCTAAGTATTACCATGAAGACGACATGGTGAACTAACACACAATGTGATGACGCCAGTCGGAGATGACGTAAAGGTCAATCGGAGAAAACTCTTCACTCAAGTCCGAGTCACATGTCCGATCCGATCCGATCCACTCAAATGTCCGAGACACCTGCTTCACTTCATCAAACTCTTCCTCTGACTACTTCGCATCATCTACCAACTCCGAACACCATGACGCATGATTCAACACTAAGCACACCTAGTTCCCATGCAGCGGACCGACAGCTGAAGCGCCGACCGAGGAAGCCACTAAGCTGTGAGCCCTGCCGGCACTCCAAACTCCGATGCGACCGTCAATTGCCCTGCTCGACGTGTTTACGCAGGGGATGGCAAGCCTCTTGCTCATACGCCCCTACGAGCTGTCGTCGCACACCTCAGAGACGACGGATATTTCCCGGCACCGGCCGGCCTTCATCTCAACCTCGGCATCAGCCTTCTGAGCTATCAGAACCGGAGCCGGGGCCGGGGCCGGTCTCGCCCCGAAGTCAAAGCCCGGAGGCAATCCAGAGCCGATGGGATGCCGTTCTCTGTCGGCCACCGGTTGAGCCGACACCCCCGGCTCCCACGGATGTCCCCTTCACCTTGTCATTTGGTCCGAGCAAGCCAGTCCCCGAACTCCTTGCTGCGCTACCACCCGACCCCGTTTGCGAGTATCTTGTCACTCGATACTTTGCGACACTATCCCCACTGTTCCATATCCTACATGGTCCGACATTCCAGAAGCAGTACTGGGATTTCTTGCAGAATCCTCAGCAAGCAGATCTCTCATGGCTGGCCTTGCTCTATGCCATTTGTGGATTGACTCTCAAAACCGTTCCTCCTACCGATCCCGGCCTGTCAGAGTTATGGGAAGACTCGTCTACACCCCGGGATCTTTCCTCCCTGTCCCTGAAGTGCCGAGAGGCAGCCATGATGTGTCTGTCGCAGGACCAATTCCTCGTCCGACACAATCTCAACACTCTTGAAGCACTGTTGATCTTGATCCACACCATCGCCAATACCGAAGGGGCTGAGTATGGTTGGGTCCTACTTGGAAACGCGCTGCATATCGCCATCGCTCTCCGTTGCCATATTAATGGAGATGCGTCCAACTTTATCGAAAGAGAGCGTCGTCGGCGCTGTTGGGCAGGCATCTTGATACTCCACACCGACCAAACACTTCTCTATCGAGACATCGACCTGTCATCTCTTGCCAACATGAAAGCCTCCATGCCATCCGACGCCAACGATGACGAGATACAAGAACATGCAATTTTGACATCACCAGCTCAGGCATCATCACGCCGGATCACGCATATGTCTCTCATTAGGTTCCACTTTCAACTGTTTCAACTGTCAACAAGAGTTCATAGTCATGTATCTGGCCCCAATCAACTGAACGAAGCGGCACTCAGTCCCTTTGACGCCGAAATATCAGAGCAGCAACAGCAGTGGGACTCATTATATCTTGTCAACGGTGCCAGAAGTATCCTAGATACAGCGGGTTATGCGCATTGGTGTATTCTTCAGACTTATGCACACCAGCTCTATCTGCTTCTCCATCGACCATTCCACCATTCTCGATCAAGCTGTTTCCGACCCGAGTCCAGAGACAGATGTGCTCAATCTGGCTTGGCGTTGCTAGACATCCATCGTCAGTTCTTCCAGCTGCCGAGGTTGAAGTGCTATCGCTGGCTCGTTAACGGGACGATTAGCTGCAATGCACTTCACGGAGCTGTCGCCCTCACGTCGTGTTTGGTGGATATGCCCAATGACGCCGACTTTACCGAGCACTTGGCTGTGATCGATGCTGCGGTGGTTCGCTTAGAGTGCCTTAAGAGAAAGAGTCCAGCTTGTTCACACATTTATCCCATCTTGCGCTGTCTACAGTAAGTCACGCACAAGTCGCATTGATGATCAGGGACTGATTATTCTAGATTACGCTTGTCACGAGCCTCACCACCATCACCTGCAAGGGAACTTGCAGAAAGCAGGTTTGAGGACTGGGTTAGCAATGTTGATTGGTTCAGGCCTGATGCAATAGATTGGGTATGTAAATATCCACTCCTCTCCTAATGTCTTATCACTGACTTGTACAGGACTTTTGGGATGGAGACTTTTCTACTCCTCAAGCCGATGATGATCTGACCGCCACCACTTAGAATACCTGATCCAAGAGTGAACCATCACTTGCACGTCTCATAATCCGTGTTTGAGTAAATAATTGATCTGTAATTATCTGTTCTTTTTTGTCTATTTCCAAGAATTCACTGGCCTTTGGCCATTTTGGTATCCAAATGTCTATGATCTATCCAACGTCCAGTCCATACCTCTAAATCCAAACCTCTTGCTCACAGCCTGCTGTAAGCTGGAGGAGCATCGACAATAATGTCATACCGTCTCTCTCCTTCGTCAATCTTGCAATACCTCGGCGGAGCTTGAATGCCTTCTGACAGAGCCTCATGCGCGCCCTTAGCGATCTGATCATGCTCCTGTACGAAAGCGCCCCAGCCATTGATTGGTAACTCTGGGGAGACAAACAACGTTATTGGCAGTGATGTTTCGTACTGTGACCTCCGTTAGTTAAGAGCCCCGGAACATATGGTAATGACGTACCTCTGCTTCAGTGTCGCCCTCCTTCAGCATCACTGCAAAGTGCAGTGTATGACTGATGGCGACGCCGCAGACATCTAGGTCTGGTGAGCACTTCCTGACCACTTTAGGCAGCTTCAAACACTGCTCCCATGTTTGAACGCGCTTGCTGGAGTTGATCAAATCGAGTGGCCATTCCTCCACGAGCCTTCGTCCTTCGTAAGATGGCACCCCATCGTCCGATATCTTGTGGTGTTCGTAGAGACAAAACTTTGCTTTTGTCACTTGGACCCCATCCTCGATTTTCGCCAACTCGGCGTGGATGGGAATGAGACCTCCTAGAGCAATAGCTTTATGGCCTAGGGAGACACTATGCTGGACTTTTCCAAGCCACTTCCCCTGCTCTGTCACAGGATCCATCAACTCGTAGGCCGATAGCGAAGGCAAACGAATGATTCGAATAGGAATGAAGTCCTGTAGCGTTTCTGAGGAATCGTCGTGGATAGTGAAAGCGTCCAATCGATACGTGTTCGAACAACGGACGCAGCCTCTGAAAGACTCATCCTGGTGACCTTGGATAAACACCTCGAAGGGCCATTCGTAGACCTTTCCAGTCCTGGATACTTCGGCAGGCTGGCCTTCAACTAGGAAAGAATCCCATTCATGCAAGACTGATGTTTCAACTTTCGTTTCATCGCCTGAGCCTGTCTTGTGGTCCCTGTAAAATGTTAGTGTTGTCCCATAGGGTAACACATTTCGTCGCAACATGCCAAAGAGAGATTTGACGGGACAGTCTTAGCTGAACTCCCCGAACACTTTCACCGTCACGGACAGAGAGAGTGACTTTGCCTCGGAGATACTGTCCAACAGCTTCCTCACCATACCCGCGAAGAAAAACATAGTCGCATTCTGGTCTTAAAGAAGTTTAGTACTTTATGTCACACTCCAAGCTTGGGTGTTACCTTATTTTGACACGGACTGGGGGTGTCCCAGTTATCCGAGCCAAAAGAGACCGCATGAAAGGATTTGATAAGAGAAATGCG
Source organism: Fusarium ambrosium (assembly GCA_003947045.1). NCBI lineage: Eukaryota > Fungi > Ascomycota > Sordariomycetes > Hypocreales > Nectriaceae > Fusarium > Fusarium ambrosium. Next base: position 40,555 of record NIZV01000297.1, read on the forward strand.
ACCTAGGCGTGAGGTCTCGCCGAGAATGAACCCGTAAAAAGCTTTAACGTGACGTTGTAATCGGAAACGTGGTCGGTCTGGTGATCGGTGCTCTCAAGGGTAGGGTAGTGGTGGTTGGCCTGTGTTCTCAGTCAGGTGAAAGTGCGATGTGTTGACTCCAGTGTTTAAAATCATCTTGGGGTTAAAGTTATTTATTTCAGCCTCTAAACAGGAGAGTGGATAAGAGTCAACTCCTCATGGCTCAATTCTTCACCGTCTGATGATCTCCGTGAGTCTCCGATTGCTGTGGGGCCGTGACAAAGCTGTCGGAGTCGGAGATGTGTGGGGCTCTGCTCGGATCGGAGATGTGATCCTATCGGACTTTCGCAAGCTGACACGATGCGTTTTCTGGTCACGGGGTGGTTACGGAAACGACCACTGATGTTACTCTACCTACTATCCCATCAATCCACTATTTGTCGTAATCTATTACTAAGTTCCCAACTCATCCCACGATATCTTCCCGACTTCCCAAACACCCAAGCTGTGGGCGACACGAACGCATCTCGACACTGACCCACGCCATGTCGACACGACCGAGCCGATCGATACATCGTCCTACAAACCCCTGAGACGAGAACCATGAAGACTGTGGAGGAGGTTCCGGATGTTCAGAGCCCGATGAACAGGCTTCAGCTGGCGACAATTTGCCTTGCAAGTTTGTTGAATGGCTTCAACGACGGGAGTTTAGGTGCCGTACTCCCATACATGGAAAGGTAGCTCCTCGTCCCCTCTTTTACAGATTAATGGAAGCTCACATTCCTCAAGAGACTACAGAGTTGGATATGCCGTTGTTTCACTCATATTTATCGGACAAGGCATCGGATGCCTATTCGCTGCAATATTTCTCGACGACCTACACCCTCGCCTCGGCCAAGTTGACGTTTTCAGGATAGCAAAGATCTCTATTATCTTGGGCTATCTCCCCATGGTCGTAGGAGTACAATTCCCCCTGATCCCGATTGCGTTTTCCTTTGTCGGTTTTGGTGCAACGATCAACAAGATTCTGGGGAAGACTCTTTGCTCCCAGTTTCCGAACCAGCCCTTTCTGTCCGAAATTCTCTATGGGTGCTATAGCATTGGTGCCGTAGCCAGCCCTCTTGTCGCAACAGCCATGGTGGCAACCGAAGAGATGCCATGGAATCGATTCTATATCATCAACATTGGTCTGGCCATCTTGGTTCTTGCCCTCTCTTCAGAGTCCTTTCGATGTCACAAAAAAGAACCGAACGCACATTCCAGAGGTCCGGAGATATCGGTACCGAGCATCACTATAGGAGATATTTCGCATTCGCTTTGTACGCGAACAGTTCTACTTGGGGCTATCTTCATATTCGCCTATCGAGGCGTGGAAGCTTCTATATCCGGCTGGATCATTGCTTTTCTAATTGACACTCGCATGGGCAATCCTCAATCGTTCGGGTACGTGCTGGCTAGTTTCTGGGCCGGCATCGCCGTTGGCAGGTTCGGCTCATCCGACGTCGAAGATCGATTTAGTCAAAATTCATTGGTCTATGTCTCAGTTATTCTAGCATCTGGCTTTCAACTGCTAGTTTGGCTCATACCTAATGCCAAAGGCATCACGATTATGGCGTTTGCTGTTGGAGCATTGCTCGGCCCCATCTATTCGCGGGTGTCAGCAATCTTTGTGTCTCATATTGAGGAGAAGGAGTCATTTAAGGCATTTATCACGATCACCGCGATTGAGGGCTTGGGGGGCGCTATTGCCTCTTTCATTACAGGTCTACTTGCTCAAGTTGTTGGTACCACCGCTTTTCATCCAGTCGTTCTCGTTCTGTTGGCCGTTTTGTTGGCCTGTTGGTTGGGGATCCCGAGTACAGATAAACATTGCGGACTAAATAGTACGGAGGCTAGCAGTTAAATACCTATGTAGATAGGCAGTCTATGAGTCTTCGACTCCTGCGGGCTGCAGGTGGCCGAAAGGCTTAAAAAAGGCCACTGTGTTAGCATTGGGATATGATGCTATGATGTGTTGGAAATGTGTTCTTTATTATAGTTGAAGTCGGGATAACCGATGATGAAGATCGCGGACTAAATAGTTCGCTAAATAGGTAGTTTATATGCTATACCGACGAAACGACAGTTTTCAACCGGTGAATAATGCTACTGTTATATTCTTTGTGATATTTCATCCCGGCCCTTGACGGAATAACTGCGCCAGAAGATAGTGTAATGTCACACTCAGGAGGAGCAATCAAAGTCCAAGGGCTCCCACGACTATCGTTAGAGGCAAAGACAGCATGATGTCCCTTACACTAGATTAGATTTAAGCTTAAATCATAACCTTTAGCGTGCTAAGGTCGTTCTGTTCTAGAGCCGACGCTTCGGGTCTCAAGTCGTGGACGCTGGTCTTGCGTAGTTGAGAAATTGCCAAGACTTGATCCTGGAGACGACACTTCATTGAAGTGTTCGCTACGGTGTCCCCGAGAAATCAAGGCGCGGAACTTGTCCGTGGCGGCTCGCTCTCGGAGAAAAGCGCACTCGGACATGACAAGGGAGTTGTCGGAGATGTGTGTCGATCGGAGTTGGCAAGCTTCGGAGATGATGCTGGCCGAGTGACTGAACGCGGCCAACAGTCTTGACAATTTGTGGAAATCCTTTAGTCAACATTGAAACAATCCCTGCATCGCACATATCTACCTCCGAGGCCCTGTTTCCTTAGTTGCCACTGTCAGCGTAATGAGCTTGGAGGATATATAACGAACAGGAAGAGGAGCACACATCCCTTCTGTCATTGTGTCTTCGGGTAAACCTAAAAATGGCAATTCCACGTTGTTTCTCAACGAACAGGTGCCAGGCCTCTCGGTCCTCACCCCGCGAATTTGAACACAAACAAACGATCCAGCACGCCCAGGTGCAGGCGGGTGCTCCCACACATCTCACACGTGCCCTCTACCTTCCAATGCACACGCATAATACGTCCCATCTGCCTATATATGACATCTCCGAGCGGTACTTCGAAGCACTGGGACCCTTTCCACTTGGTGGGAGGAAGTACAAGATTGAATTCTGCCTTCTCCTAAAACCCTGCGGTTATGACCCTGAAGATGACGTCCAATTCCTTGTGGACATGGGACCAACCGGTTTGCTGGCAACTATCAGGGAGCGATGCGTCGGACGCGACGCGATGGATGTTACAATGCAAGTTCTAAGCAATGAATGAGGGAGGAATTTTGCTCATTCTTCCAGATCTTCTTCCTCCAAAGCAAAGGGGATTACGCTGGCCATCCAGTCGCCTGCGGCTCGAACTTGGGTTGGAGCAACACTGTCAGGCACCAAACCTGCCGAACCAACCAAGAGCGGACCTACATGTTGCCCAAGTCTAGAGCTCAGCCTAGAAGCCCCCGACTCTAAAAGTCCAGGTGCATACCGCTCTCTCAAGTGGCAACTGCACATGAACAACCCTGGATCGTTGCGTTACGACTTGATAGACCTCGACCAGAATTCTCCGCATGATGAAAACTGCTATGTAGTGGCAATATATCATCATTGTGGATTTGAGAAGGACCTACACACATCCTTCAGCGAAGGGGTTCTGCTGCTTCTGAGGGTGCAAGACCCTGTCCTAGACATCACTATTGTGTCCTCACTATTATACCTCTTACACGCGGTCCGCAAGCAGGATATTGGAATTAAGAAGTCACGGACAAAGTCTATTCTCAGAAAGTTTGTCCCTTGAAGTTGTTTAGTAACACAAATAAACGCACCAGTCGCAGCCAATTTCCCTGCTGCCAGTTTCAAGCTGCCAGTCAAAGGACCAGTGGTCAAGAATGGTTTTGTGCATACTTTCTTGAGCGACCACCACCCGTCTCTCTATGACTGACCACCTTTCCATGCCAACCACGCTATAATGAGTTGCAAGATACCAACAACCAGTGACAGAAGACCCAGCAAAACTGACAGAAAAAGTCCTATAATAGCCACAGTCAATGCGTTCCTTTCCGAAGTGTGTCTCTCAAACCACGATACGAGAGAATTTGTTGGTGGCGGCTTCTTGACGACCTCGTATAGCTCAGCTAACCGGGGTCCCCAATACGTAAAAGAAAGGTCATCTGGAATCGGTCTCACGAACTCTACCCATGTTGCCTCAGGATCAAATCCTTCCTTTTTGATCAGCTTCTTCAATAGCCTCATGGATCTCTTGTTTCCGATGTTCGCTACGGGAAAGAGAATGCAGTGAATGGTGATGAGTGTCTCAAAGAGTAATCGTGGAGGCAGAATTCCACTATCTTCAAGTCAGCCTCATGTTACCTCCTGTTATATCGTGTCCAGGTTCTCTTACAGTTTCAAGCTTTCCTCAAAGGTGAGATCGAAATCAACGTTCTTGTACCTCTTGATCTGACTCTGAAGGAACATTGTCTGGTGGAACACTTTGAGGACTCGGTCCTTGGGGTCGTACAGCAGATGGTCGATCAAGTTATTTGTGGGCTGGATCCTTATATTGCTCCTTTTGACTAGCTTCCATGCCTTCAGTGAACCCCTATTGGGGACACTCCTCTTCTCATCCTGGTCGACGGTTGAAATTGGGTTTAGGGCGAAAGCTTTCCCCAAAAAGTCGGCGAACCCTTGGTTCGGTTCCCATTTTGCTCGCGTGGCGGTGCCAGACTGGAATCCTTCGGAGTAGTAGTCCTTGGATGCGCAGTTGATCATGAACGCGGCGCTGACGACTAACCTGGCCGCATACTCCTTCTCCGAGGGTTTGGCATCTTTTCTAGCAAAGGCCACATCTAGAAAGTCATTAAAGGTTAATGCCGGGTTGCTTCTGAGTATTTGCACACAGGAAAGGACGTCTTCGTGGGACTTCAAAACAGGGCTCTCGATCTCTGTAATGGCATGGCCGAACGTTGACGGACTGAGAACTTCATTGTAATGCCTAAAGAAGGCAGAAAAAACAGGGCTTTCAGAGGGATTGTAGGAGGGAGCACCAAGAAGATCAGCGGCGAGCTTCCACGTTTCTGCTTCGTTGCAAACTTGCATTCTGGGATGACTTCTCGAGGCTGGTCTCAGGCGTGGCCTTCGCTTCGATGGCGCTCTTAAGGAGCCGGGCGCAGACAAGGACGATGAGTGGCGCAATCAGGCTTGGGCATTGCCGTCCACCACAGCCACCACCAAACGTGCTTGGCAAGTAGGCTGGGTTGATGTTGTGAAACAAATAGTGAGACACGGCAAGACTCGCCCTGCATGGTGAGATCATTGGGCTTTTCAACCCTCTGGGAACCCCCCGCACGCGGGCTTTTGGTAGTTTTCCCTCCAACATCTCCTCCCCGTCCATTGTCGAGCATCACGCAACACGGCCCTCGTATCTTGTCGTTTTATGTCTGCTTTCGCAGTCCCAATGACAGTAAATGGGGGCATGACTTTTTTTGAGGCTAGGACACTCCTAGACGCCCCCAAGAAACTGAAGAATGTCACAGCGACCCTCGTAGCGAGGTGAAGATTCTCAAGACACGTTTGATACGTTCGTATTCTGACCTCATGTTCCGTCTAGTGTATTTGGCTACCCTCCTTCGGAGCCCTCACCACCCCCAGCAGACGAAAGCGGTTCTTGTCATATCAATTCTACACCACAACATTCCCAGGTGCAGACGCAACCCCTCGTTTCAGCAGACCTTGCCCAGGTCGCTGTGCCTTTAGGAGACCCAGACACGCAAAACCAAGAGTCAAGTACCACTCCAGATGAAACGGAACATCAGGACCAAAACGGGCCATTCCGAGATGCTGTCGAGCTGCCCCATGTTTCACCCAAAATCTACGTCTATCCTCACAGTGGATCAGATATACCCGAGTCGTTCAAATCTCGTTTCCGTGAGGTGGTGAATCTGTTCAGATTGAACACGGAGCAACACCCGCCTCTGAAACCCCATCTAGAGCACATTGACTACGAGCTCAGAATGTGCGGAACGTCGGTTGACGATGCGCATCCGTCAATTGTCGTTTTTTGTCGGCCCAGCGAGTTGACCTGCTTGAGATCGCTTCTCAACAGCAAACACCTCAAGAGGCAGTACTGTCTGCGAAAGTCATCGCCAAGATACTCCTGGAAAGCCTGGCGGAAGAACCCTTCAACGTCATCAGATACATTCAAGCCCTTGTTCAATCTGTACTTTTGGAAAGCTCAGAGGCCTCGCATTCTGTACTCATGCGAGCGCTCGATGCAGTCCGTATCTGTGCTCGTTCAGCCAGCTAAGAGCCCGTGTTCTAAGCTGACCATGTCAGGTAGCGTAGTCACTATCCCGGATATTGCAGGAGGCCGGTACTTGACTTCGACAATTGGCTGCATTCTCCAAGTTGATTCAAAGTTCTACGGGCTAACTGCCGCACATTTACTGCATCAGGGAATCAAGGCTCAGGGTCTTCATGGAATTAAAGTTCCAGCGCATGACCACCTGCATTTTGCTACTATCATACAACCAAGTGACATAGCCGAGTTGATTCTCGGGCCATGTATTTCTCCTTCTGAAACAGACCTGGATTACCACATGAACGATGATGAGGAGGACGATTTCGTGGATGATGTCGAGTACCTCGACTTGGCAGAAGATGATCCAGAGACACCAGTGCTAACCCCAGTTGTTGATACTCGAACCCTTCTGCTTGAGGATGATCAAGTACGCAAAACCGCACTCCTTGCTTATTCAGGCCGCTCGACATCATTTGAGTCCTTCAATGTCCCAGACAATGACTGGGCTTTGGTACCCTTGGACACAGAAGAATCCAAGCTACCCAACGCCTTTTTCGACCCCAAGGACACATCTCGGCCTACCTTCTTCTCGAGCACTCAGGGCAGCTTGCCCGAAAAGGAAACTCATGTCCTCATCGTTGCCTCAAATCATCGAGTGTTGCGGGGGCTACTGCAGCCGGTCCCTTCCTTTTTAGGGGGCATAACACGCAAGGGGCAGGCTGAGTATTGGACAGTGGCCTTGTCTGGGGGCGAAGGTGAGCTATGAAGGTTGCTTTCGGGGCTGAGTTGAACTAATGTGAGACATAGCGTTACATCCAGGGGACTCTGGTTCTATCGTCGTAGGGGCCGACAGTCCAAATGTTGTGTTTGGGCACATGGTGGGATCAAACCCTCTCGGTGAAGTCTACGTTAGTCCACTCGAAGCCACTATGAACCAGATCATGGGCTTGATGAAGACGACCAATGTCTCTCTTCCAGAGCCACTCCCACTGCTGAATAGTCTTGCAACTTATCACCTGGAGAAAGGGGATGATTACGCCTTCGAGCTTTTGACCTACCTGGATACCCTTATACAAACAACCCAACAGACACCAGAGTGGTCCTCTTCAGAGTCTTGGGCTCTATTCTCTCAGCGACTTGAGCTTTTGGAGGCTGTCAGACATAGCTTGAAGGGATCGAAGGATTGCGAAAAGGTAAACAGAGTTGCATAGCTGAGTGAGGAACTTGCCGCTAACCCGGCTCCTGAGCAGATTCGAATACTACGAAAGTTCTCGTCTGATCATTTAGAGAAAGATTTGAGTTTCGACTTGATGTCCGTGGCGAAATCGACCGCCGATAGCACATCCCTATTGCCTGAGTGGATCTTCCGACAAGAGAAACAACCTTACAAGCCTCAAGCCGCGTTGGACGAGCCTAGGTTCGATGTTAGCGGACATGGTCCCTTGCGGACTTTTGATGTCTTTGCCCTCATCGTCAACAAAATGGTTGGGACGGGCATCTATACTGCCCCTGCTTCCGTCTTTCTGATGACAGGCAATAAGATTCTGACGCTGGCTCTGTTTGGTGGCGGCTTCTTGTACTCTCTGGTCAGGTATGTGCCCCTGAAAGTCTTTTGATCCCATAATAGTTTTGGAATTGGTTGGATAGTGGACTGACAACCGATAGCATGATGATGTATCTCGACTTTGCCAAAGTGTTACCATTCAGCGGCGGCGAACTCGTCTATGTTAGTTGCACGCCACCCTGATTTTGTCTCTCCCACTAACACTAATCACAGCTCGACGAGATGACCTCGCACGTGTCCCAACCAACGACCGGATCCATAGCTCGTGCCTCGACGACTGGATCTTTTCAGGGGCCAGAGCCAAGTGGACGAGCAAACACCGGGGGACACATTCTCAGTTCACGATCATTCACCTCTCCAACGACCGAGCCAAATACTATCAAAGCGAAGATAACTTGGTCGATAATGAGATTTCTGGGTGATGGACTCTTCGCGTATATCACCTATTCGATCGGGTTCATCTTCTTCTTCAACTCTGGGACCAACAGCATGCAATTTGCACGGTTCGTCCTTCTCTGTGTGCAAGACAACAACAAAGACATGACCTCGAGCTCGAAGGACATCAATAAAGATCTCATGCGGTTCATCGGTATTGTTGTTCTGTCCATCATTTGTCTTTTTCAATACTTCAGTCCAGGATTCGGCCGCGCTATGAACAAGACACTTGCTGTTATCAAGCTTTTGTTTCTGTTGGCCCTGTTCGTCGTTGGCATCACCGCCATGAGTCGCGATGTCGGCATGAATAGATCCGAAGACTGGTATATCTGGCATGGGGATGATGGGAAGCGAAGTGACTTGACATTTGCAAAAGCCTTGCTTTTAGTCCTCTTCAGTTTCCAAGGTTGGGAAAACGCGACATTTGTTAGTTTCGCTGCCCCGTCAACATCACGTATATCACTGACATGCTCTGCCTCTAGGTTGCCGGCGAGATACCTGCTAACAGACATCATGTCTTGAGGCGGGGGTTTATTGCTGCAGTCTGCACTGTTGGCTGTTTATATCTTCTCATTGTGGCTGTCTTTGTAAGTACTATTATTGGGTTTTTGCTTGGTATACTGATATTGGAAGCTTCACGGTATCACCTGGGTTGATATCGCAAACGAGAGTAGGAGTGCCGACTACCCTGCGATGGTAAGTCAACCAAAACTAAAACTTCCGCCAGGGTCCAAAACTAACATGCGCCTCTAGCTCACTGGCGACAGTATTGGTGCCAGACGGACCTGGGCCATCATAGCTGCCATTTCCGCCTTCGGAAGCCTCAATGCTATCATTTACACTGTTTCGAGGGGTAATCTAAGATCTCAGTAATGGCCTTGTTTTATGATGCTGACATGGCTGCCAGTCAAACAGGCCATCGGCCAGGCCGAGATCCTTCCATGGTCTCGATACTTGAAAAAGGATCATATCCGTCAACAAAGCCATTCCGGGCTCGAAGAGGACGCCTTTCTTCATAAATCACCTCAGGGTGGGCTGGCTGTCCATTGGATAATCAGCGTAGTCCTCATCTCGGCGACGGCTAATTCTCACAGCGTAATGGAGGCTGTTTTTATCCCAGGCTATATCCAGACATATATCCAGTGTTTCTTTCTAGGTTTGTTGCCCCGTTTTACTCTCCACTGAGCTGGTAGCTAACACCCACTAGGTGTACTCAGTCTGGGTTTCTTTAGCCTCAGGTCTCGCCAGGAAGCGCTCTGGCCAAAGGGCTCTCCTATTTGGCGAAGGAAGAGGGGCGGCGTTGCCCAAGCCTTGCTGGTCCCAAGTATTCTCTTGTATGCCGCTGTTAACATGGCCATTCTCATCATCAACGCCATGCCCCCGTACTTGGCGGGTCATGGTGAAGACAGCGATCCCACCGGTTACATGTTTCCGGCGTTGCTAGGCGGATTATTGATCGTTAGCACGGCCTACTACTTACTCTTCTTTGGGGCTGCTCCTCGGAGTTACGAGCCGGTACAGAACGAGAATTTCGACATGGACTTATCAAGCTTCGACTGGCCCGAACCCGTTAAGCAGGATGGCATTATAAATGCCCAGAGCCGATGGAATCTCATGAGATGGGCCAATGTTCAGTGTGAGATTAGGAAAGACTATACTTACGACAGGGAGCTTGAACGGGTCTTCAGGTTTGGGAGACGATGGAGGGCTATCTATTCTGTCCCTGGCGACCCGTCCTACGAGGCAAGTACACGACAGCATGCAAGCGTGAAAACCGGAGAGCTAACCGTCCATGTAGCCTCCAGCCGGTGAAGATTCTGCAGCAACTCCCCCAGAGACTGTCACCCTCCCCATGTTTTTGTATTGGCTCTTCGGTGGTACACGTCTCAGAATGAAATGGAGTTCCTATGATATCATGAGCGAGTGGGGGAAAGAAACGAAGGAGGGTTTTCATAAGATGACCAGGAAGTTGAAGACAAGGTTATCAGACGGCTTGGAAAGGCCAGACAGTCAAGAGTAATGGCGCTAGCTTGAGGCAACTGGGTATTTTGGTGTGATGATTAGTATATGAAAGGATATATTAGAGTGTTCCGTCTAAATTAATGCCTCGCTTTCCCCTAATAATATGCTCTTCGTGTAAAAGCTTCCTTGAGCATACGTTGCTCTGTTTACGTCGTGTTGACGAGGTAAGGCAAGGACAAAAGCTATCAAGGAACTTCAGGTAAAGTAAATGCATCATGGGTCTTTGGCATGTACAATTTGAATCACCTCTTAGCTACTTAATGATCCATGTACATGTAAGATCCCTGTCGAGCCCATTCGCCCAACTCCCCTTATCCCACCCACCTAATATTTGGAAGGATGCCTGTCACCGAGCCAAAACCTGATCTAGTCTTGCAATTAGGCATCTCCAAGACAGCGGACACGGAAGTTACCCGTAGAAGTCTCAGAGTCAAGGGGAACCCAAATAGATCCAGAGTCGCCACTGGGCTGGAACTTGCCCGCGTAGTAGTCGAACAGGGGGAACCAGACGACGACACCAGATTGATTGCCCTCACACTCAATGGGGATCTCGATGCTTGTGCCGCTCGTGACAGAATAGCTAGAAGACACCTCGAGACCAATCTCGGCTGTCATGACATTAAAGAGTGAGCCGCCAAGGCTGACTGAGGCTGTGATGCCAACTGTCTCGGTCTTGCTCTTAGAGGCGACCCATTTGCCGCCGTTCGGGAGACGGTCGGTCATCTCAATCTGAGCTCCAGGTCTCTCGACACTTTTCCGGCGGTTTGTAATCTCGAAGCCGTCGTCATCCTGGTACGTCTGTCAGTGCTGATCCCGCTATAGAGTGAAGCAGTAACATACCCGGGCGTGCAGAGCCTGCTTGGCTTTCTGCTCTTCCTCAATCTGCTTCACCTCTGCCTCATTCTCCTCAACAGTCATGACCTCCTCAGTAACACCTGCAGACGCCGCCTTCATAGCAGCCATTTTCCAGTCTGTGTTGGCCCTAATGGCAACCTCAGTCCAAGGCTTGGGCTCAGCGGGAGACTCATAACCACCACCATCGTCGGGCTCACAGTAGGAGATGATGGCGCTGGTACGTCGCCCCCACTCCTTGTTTGACTCGCAAACTTCTTTGTCTTCGTTGTTACAGAAGGAGATGCGGCAGTTGCCTTCGCGGAAGATGCGACAGGCGCGTTGATTGACGCAGACGTCACGTTCGTCGCCGTTGCCGAAGTAGACATTGCCGTCAATGATGCTTCGACCTTGACGCGAGTTAGTATTCATGGTAAGTAGTTCAAGAATACGGTGTCGTACAGTCTTTGTAGGACGGCTGAATCAGTCCATCACATTCAATGCCGGGCTTTGGGCGAGTTCCATCAAACTCGCCGTCAGATTGGGGCATTGGAGTGCCCTTGACGAAACCATGGGTCATGGCGAGGAAAACGAGAGAGGTCTTGGAGAAAAACATGACGAATAATCAGTCTTTCTGTCGGGAAAAGGGGGGTTGGGGGTGCTAGTGAGTCGCTGTTTCGTTGAGATGGTTCTAAGCGCCGAAGGTGTCTTTCTGCTTGCTTGTTGAACGAAAGCTCTTTTCATGGGAATAGAGTCTTCTTTATCCTTAATAGAGATCACCCTAAAGCCCTCAATCGCATCGTTTCTCCCAAATCGTCCCATCACCTCGCTCTCATCTGTTTCAACCGCCATCCGCCACAAACATCAAAGAGACATCCTAAGATCCTCGATGCCTTGCTTTCCGAAGGATGAGGATGCGTTCACGAGTATAGCCCACTATGACGATCTTGTTGGTCGTTGTTTAGACAGTCGGGGACTCGGAGAGGCCGGATGCCAAGGTGTGAGCTCCGTGTTCAAAGTTAATATATACGCCAATTTAGTTTGGTAACCTACTGAAATTCTGCATCCAAGCTGCCTTAACTAACATATAACTCCCATTAACTCATCCCATTAGCTATAACCTAAACTTTCCACCTTTATAACCGAAACCTTCCTCCTCCCGATAGGCTAAGTTACTTATGTGACTTAACTTCTTAAAAACCTTAACCCCCCTCCTCATTAACTCATGCCAGAAAGAAGCTCCGGCAATATATCCTCCACGATTTATCCTCCATAGCAGTCTTCCCAATTTCATCCATATGCGCTCATGGCGTCGATAAAGGGGCGGTATCCTGGCTCTATAGCTATAAGCTTTTTAAGTTATAGTAGCTCTTATTATTATATAAAGCG
>NIZV01000298.1:0-53020 GCA_003947045.1 Fusarium ambrosium
AGCCGCGGGTGCGCGCGTCGACTTTTTTTTTCTTAGGCAGGGCAGGAGGGAAGTTGCCCATCAACGAGTCGCGCAAAACGAGACTCCACCTCAAAGCACCAGACCAGACCTGGAGCATCAGCCCTCTGGCGCATCGACCTCGAAATACCTTCCATCGCCTCCTTGACATACGATCGGGCGCCTAGTCTCATATTCGGGAATGGGAAGGGACCCGAAGCAGTTCATCATCACCCTCGCTGCCTTCTACGCCCTGTTCCAGCTCACCAACCAGGTCACCAATCCCGCCGCGGGCCGAAGCCAGTTCCTCGTCGCGACGACTTTGTCGCCAATCCACATTCGCCATGGCGGCCCCGAAGATGACCAAGAACCAGATGCGGAGGGCAAAGAAGAAGGAACAGAAGAAGGCGCAAGCAGAGGTGCGATATCCATCCATCCAATCTCTCCCTCTCTCGAGATCGTATTACTGACGCGACGCAGGCTGCCGCTACCAAGACCGAAGAGACCACCGATGACTCCAAGCCGAAAGAAGATGAAGTCGCCACCGAATCCGCGTCAGATCTCCAAGTCAAGGACAAGCCCGAGTCGGAAAACGCCGCCCCCGTCGATGCTCTGATCCTTGACGATGATCTCGAGGAGGATCCGGTCTTTGCCATGTACAAGGACATCTTCAGCAAGTTCGGCGCGTCTATGGACGAAGATGAGGTTGCCAAGGAGGCCAATGCTGGAAACCAAGGGACCGTGTTTTTCGACGACGACGACGATATCCCCGACGAAGACGAGGAGTCCGCTCAGCCCAAGATGTCCAAGAAGAAGAGGAAGCAGCTCAACAAGCTCTCCATCGCAGAACTTAAGGCTTTGGTCAAGATCCCCGAGGTGGTGGAGTGGCAAGATGTTTCCTCATCGGATCCCCGCCTGCTCGTCCAGATCAAGGCTCAGCGAAACGTGGTACCGGTCCCAACTCACTGGTCTCTGAAGCGAGAATACCTCTCCTCCAAGAGGGGTATCGAGAAGCCGCCATTCCGTCTCCCCACCTTCATCGCCGAGACCGGAATCACCGAGATGCGCGATGCCGTCCTCGAGAAGCAAGCCGAGCAGTCGTTGAAGCAGAAGCAGCGCGAACGTGTCGCCCCCAAGATGGGGAAGCTCGACATTGACTACCAGAAGCTCTACGATGCCTTCTTCCGCTTCCAGACCAAGCCTGAGTTGACGCGATTTGGTGAAGTGTACTACGAGGGCAAGGAAACAGAGGTCGATTATCAACATTTCCGTCCTGGCGACCTGAGTGAGAACACCAAGGAAGCCCTGGGTATGCCTCCTGGCGCACCACCACCCTGGCTTATCAACCAACAAAGATTTGGCCCTCCTCCATCCTATCCTACGCTAAAAATCCCCGGTCTGAATGCGCCACCACCCTCAGGAGGTTCATGGGGCTTCCACCCCGGCGGCTGGGGCAAACCACCAGTTGATGAGTTCAACCGCCCCCTGTTCGGTGGTGACGTGTTTGGCCTCACTGGTCAGAGCGGCGGACAGGGCCAGTCAGGGGCTCAAGGAACAGCTGCTACTGGTGAGCCTGTCGAGCGCACCCTCTGGGGTGAGCTTCAACCCCGTGAAGAAGAGTCCGAGGAGGAGGAGGAGTCTGATGATGAAGAGGAGGAAGAGGAAGAGGAGGACACAGCCGGTGGCTTGGAGACACCAAGTGGCCTTGAGACCCCCGGTGGTTATGCCAGCACAGTACAGCCTGACTATGGCCAAGGAGTTGAGACGTCGATTGCCGGAGAAATGGATCTTCGCAAGGAGCGCCGCGGCTACGACACGGAGGAGTCGAGCGCGCCCCGGTCTGCCTACACCATCCTACCCGAGCGTCAAGTCCGCGCTGAAGGCTTCTTCGGTAGTGACCGTGTCTATGACCTCAAGCAGGCGCAACGATCTGGCATGCCGGTTCTGGGTGCTGATGATGACACCCGCAAACGCAAGAAGCCTGGTGACATCGATGTTGCCCTCGATGTGGACTCACTACACCAGAACGACGGCATCAGCAAGGATGACCTGCGGCGCAAGTTTGATGAGGGCAAGAAGGAGGAGGGCCTCGGTGCCAAGTGGGCGTACGACGATGATCTTAGCGAGATGATCGCCCAGGAGAGTCGCAAGAGGCAGAAGACGGAAGCGGAGCGGAACGAGAAGAGAAGGGAAGGCAGGAGATATTAATGTACTGATAGTCGAGCTTGAAGCGGGTTGGCTGGTGGTGAATCTGTATCAATGGGTGCTGGGGCCGGAAGCCGGGTCTTGGCTGGCGTTTATTTCTTTTGCGATGCCGTTTAATGGCAAGAATAGGACAAATACCATGCTTGTTGAGGTTTGAAAAGTGCTCTCGAGGTATGGCAGTAGTGTAAATATCAAACATGTTGAAGATGCCTTTTCCATGAAGAGTTGGGTGGTTAGGTTTGGGCCAGGTCCTCGTATCACCCTGATTCACCTTTTATCTTGAGCTAGAAGCATCAAGAACTATGGTTGACTCACTTGACGGTGACCTGAACTGGGTATCTAACGTTGCAGCAAGGATCGAGAGGCCTGGGGACAAACAAGGCTGCCATGTAAGACAGCCCTTTGTAGAGGCTGTCAAATCAGCGGTGCCTATTCGCCAGCCACACTTAGAGTTTGGGCAATATCACCTGAGGAGGCAAAATACTCAAGATATCGAGCTGTCTTGGGAACAATCTTCCTGTATTGATGAATCTGGGCATAAAGGGAGCGCCTTGGCTCCATTTGGTCAGACTATCGGCTTCACTCTTTGTGGAGTTCAAGACTGGGCAGATCGTTGGTGGTCTGGAACATCCCATTGAAATCCCCTCTCTCACCATCCGAGTCAGTCATTTGCGTTCGGTATAGTCATCAAGGGAGAGCAGGTGACGTACTTGTATAGGCACCACTCAGCTGTCCATGTCGAGGGAGATTAAGGGACGCTAGTTGCCTACTGTTGAAGGCCTGGACTGACCCTCTCCTGGATTTGGCGGATTCGATACTAGAGATAGGAAAGTTATGTGTTTGTTTAGTAGCTCATCTTGATAAACATCATGTTGTGTTATTTTTACCAGATCTAAATCCTGCGTCAACGGAGCCGGAGCGTCTTGCTTGCCTGTAACGTCCTCGTGCCACCTCAGTTGTGTTGAGGCGTTTCTGGGTCAAGGTATAGCTAAGGTATCAACTCGCAATATGGCAATACCAGCCAAGGGATAAACAGTGAGACTGAGGATTTACACGTATCTGGAGCTTGTCATTGAGGTTGAACTCATTCGACTTGCCAATCCTCAGTAGAGTAACCTCCGCAGTGTAAGCGAGAACATCTTGGGGAGCAAAAGTGAGAGGCCCACCTTCACGTAGAGTTTGCGCGTCGAAACATGGAGTATCGAGGTCTCAGAGGACCTTGAAAGTAGGTACACTGGTAGCCTAAGTCAACGCTGCAAGGTTCAAAGAGTGGAAGATACCATGATCTTTGGTGTGGTGGAATAGCAAAACCCACAACGAGCCATCACTCGTTAGACCAGGGCGCTAAGGAGGAAGTCAAGGACAGGACTTCTTCGATGTGTACTATTTCGGTAAATTTAGCAATAAAGGCGTCCGTTGCTGTGTTGTTGAAGGTGATGTTGATGGTGAGAGTGCCTCTAGTAATAGGTAGTCATGACAACTAAGGCCAGTGAAAGTGGGAACAGAAATGCTCCTCCATGTCAACATCAAATAAACCGAAACTTTTAGAAACAATGTACTTACGAAATGTATTACAATATGTCCAAGAAAGTATGTGTGCACACTCTTATGTCGGACGGTGCTTGGCTCATGGTGTTGGCACTTAAGTCGGCCCTCATTGCTGCTGAAGGAGATGTAGTAGGTAGGTGGCAGAACTGGAACAATATCTCCTGGGAACGAATTCAATTCCAGCAGTTTCCAATCCAATTTGATGAACCTTAAGTGACCCAAGCGGCGAGGGCATCATTGCTGATCGTTCCGTTCATAGAGAGCAGACGCGAATGTGGGCGATAGTTGTCATGGCGAGTACGTCGCTCAGTACGATAGTGATTTGCCGCCAAACCATGTCCTTGAACGAGTTTTCTTTCTTCGTGTGTGTCTAGATGCTCAAAATTAGCTTGAAACCCTGCCCAGCATGATTTTCAATGTTGCAGGGCCCAACTTGATGGAGGTCATGATGGAGGTATCTGGAGTCGCACGTAGGTTGCAGACAGTATCCAGTCACCCCCGCACATGGTCCTTTGAGATCATTTCCCGACGGTTGAAGGCTGTTGGGACTGCTCAACGAGAGCCTCGGATGATTAATGGGGCATGTCAAGCACACCATCGTCAGTCTCGACTTTGCAGAAGATGGCATTGATCACCTTCAATTGAGGGACAGTTTCTGGAGGTCGTTCCACATGTGGAGCACGTGAGCTTAGAGAGAATAGCGGAAGGTACGAATGGCAATTGATGGCCGCAGATGAGAAAACTCGCTACCAGATCGTGATGGAGTTTGGCAACGAGCGAGGCAAGAGCAATCTTCTTCATAACATTAGAACCCACACACTTATCCATCTCTCCACTCTGATAATGTCCATCGCGAGCACATCAGCTGACAACCCAATACCGTTGGCTTTGACTAGGTGCCTTAGGGAGGTCGATTATTTTATGCTTAGTATCGGGCGCTTCTCGCAACTCTCGTCAATTGGTCTTGGCCTGTACTGGCGGTCTGCGCATCCCCATCTTGCGCTTGCGCGATCGATCTGGCTGCTACTTGTCAACCATGAGACGCAACGTAGGTGGTCTTGTACCCTTTCAAGAGTCGTTTTTGCTCCCCACAGAAATCGTGCTTCATCAATTCCATCTCTTCTAAATAATGTTCCAAGGATTTTTAGCTTTCGTCACAAACAACGGGTCTTTTTAAATGCTACTATTACGAGAGAGGCGGCCCTCGCACGATGCCCGAAATGACTGGGTATGAGGAACACGAGATCTTAGGTTTGAAGCGATCATGGAAACGAGAGAATGACATTCCGCCACGGCTTTCTGGTACCCCACGCATTTTACCTCTCCATTGCCGAGGTAATCACAAGGCCGGATTTCGTTAGCAATACTAGAGATGGCCATTCCGCTCTCTAATATTGTCATGAATGGGGTACTTGCAATCATGACCCAAGCCGCTCTCAAATGCATCCAAGCGTGTTCCTGACACTGGCTCTGAGGAAAGATTACGGCTCTGAGGAATAGACCAGGCATCCATGGCACTTCACGAAGCCAAAACTTGATGAACATATCGCGCTCAGCTCTTTGCGCTGAATGCATCTCGGCCATTATTCCTGTTCTGGCATCACGCGTCTCAGAACCTGAGAGTATCCCAAAGGACACGACGATTATTGATGTAGGGCAGACTTCAATTCCGATAAGTAGCCATGGTGTCACTTACCTATGCTTCTCTTGATCACAATGGATCCATTCGCTGCACTATCGCGAGTCCTCTGGCATCACGGCCCGACTCTTGATTGGGATCACGGATTCACACACACACAAGACATGATTCCGATTTATCTGCATTTTGCCATGTGTGGGTATTAGCTAGACTTTAAGGCCTTCCTCCTTCGTCTTAGAAAAGCATCGATTAGATCTCGCCGAGGTCATGACAGCGGCCATTCTATCAGAAGTCGTAGTAACAAGTCTTTAATGTTCTGAAGAGGGCCCGGGGGTAGTTCTCGATAATCTGGGTCTCGTTGTCGAGTGTCCCTTCAACTTGGCCTCTTTCAGCCCAATACCGTTACCCAACTCAATGCTAGAGCATCTTGAAGATCTTCTAGGTCGGTTATCCCGGCTTCAACTATAACAAAGAACACATTTGTGTATCTTGAGCAAAGCCTTCTACTACATGTACACCAGATGAACCATCTCCTCCAGATTATTTAGAAGATACTCTAATATTCCACTGGCCAAATGCCAAAGCAGTTAGCCCTTCTCTCTTCAACAGCTGCAGGGCGACACCAAGGAGCTAGAAAGCGGGCAGGCTAGGTACACAGGTCGAAGCTAGCCAATCCCATACTACTCTTCACCATCCTATGCTCGACTTTAGCTTGGGATCGCTGCTGTTCATCACCGTTTTCTCATATAGAGACACCCTTGGTGGCGCATCGGGACAATGGCCACAAGACCCGCACGTAAGCGAAGAAGCAAGGTACGGCATTGATCATAGGACCAGCTTTGGATATCGATTAAAACATGCGGGATAGCTTAAATGCTCATTTGTTGCTATTGCAGGTTCGCTCTACCCCGACCTACAATGCCCCCAGCCTAACACGTTGCAATCTGAACATCTTGTACCCAGACTTGGATACTGGTGGAACTGTGAGCCCTTGTAACGCCATATGTGCTTCCATATTACCCCTCAAGAAGACAAAACACTGCAAGTTCGTCTCCCTTCTCACATGGGAGAGCTTCCCCGGGTGAACCTTTCCTGATTGCAAGTCTAGTGGTCCTCAGTCCAGTCACTTTCACGACCATTTCCATTTCTGTTCACGATTCTCCGGATTACGAGGAGTTCGATATGGGAGGAGAGGCACAGTTCTTTCGAGTAGGCAGTGTCTAGAAGCCCTAGATTGTCAACCCCACGTTTCGTGCCCGAAATGTAACCCATCGCAAACGTCAAGTAGAGCCAAATAGCGTTACTGATAGACCTTAGAGGGCTTCAGATAACTCAGAGCCTATACAAGAGCTGCAGAAGTCGAATAGATCGCTAAGAAGGTCGTCTGGCTACCTAGGCGAGGCACGGTAGATATACCGCACCAATGGAGGAACTGTTTCTGGACCCAATATTTGGACAAGTACACCACAGCTTCCCCTTAGGTTCTACAAGGTGACTTCATCCCATCCGCGAATAGTGTAGCCTTCCCAAAGTCCCCTGTGGCACCATGAAAACATGGTGGCTTCAAGCTCAACACAGCCCCTCTACCAATCCACGCTGGGCACATCCTGAACCCTGGCACGGGGTCGTAAAAAAAGTTGAGACACGAAGTCAACTATCTCTAGTTTCTAATATAAAAAGCTCCCTAGATAAAATATAAGAAGAATAATAGAGATAATTATCTAAACTATCTAAAGATTTATATTATTATTTCTTATTTTTATCTCTTATTTAGCTCATAGTTAGGCTATAAACTGAGTATTCTTTATTGAGCGCAACCGTCCTGGTGTCTCAAGTTTTTTTACGACCGCGTGCCTGAGTAGATAGCGTAGCTACCGACCGTACAAAAGAGATACAAGCTCATAAAACGTATTGTTTCACTCATTAAAAATTATGCTTCCATTATCTAGTCTTTTTTTGTTCCGCCCATCCTTATCTCGCGTTGTGTGTCCACCATCTGTTCCCCCCACCAAGATCAAGCATCGCTGGGCTGCGAAACATACAAAACTCTGATGTGAGACGGCATTCCGGGCCTACCTACTCATATTAGTATAGAGTGCTAGAATTCTGTGGGTTACGAAATGATTACAAAATCCGGCCGGATCTCAAAGACACCAGCGCAGAAGCGATAGACTCGCGGGCGATGAATCACTACCGAAACCAAAGCCTCCAGTGTTGTTCTGGTAACATCCAATGTCAAGTTACCTTTCAAATACGCAGATCATATTGTTGTTATAGAGAAGCTGATTTCTTGAAGCCCCCTTTTCACTTTTCACATTGAACAAAAGCAAGATCCTTGAATGAGTTATTGAAAAGGACGGCTAGAGCATCCAAAGGCATCACACCCACAATGAACAGCTTCCCTAACTTGCTAATTCCTCAAGAGAACGGTCAATAGATGTTGATAAGAGTCTGTCTTCACATATTAAATCCACTAAGCCTGGCCTAGGTTCTCAGGATATATTTGACGCCCCGTCTTGCGAGTGTAATAGTTGGCAGTTTGTACCACTTCTTCAGGAGCTAGTTTGAAAATATGCTGCCGTCATCTTAGCCCCAAGAGCTGGACTGCTTCACCATGTACTATTACTGCTCGGTAGAAGCAAAGACATGTGCAAGAGGTCGTCCCTCCGTGTCTTGGTTGGGAGAAGCTGAGGTCAAAACCCAGGTTGGGGTGTCTTAGGCTTGGTTTGAGAGAGCAGGTTGATGGGGCGTCTAGAACGTGCCATATATCGGCCAATAGGTTCTTCGAAAGGTATATTGCTTGTTCAGACTCGTCTTCCGGCTCTTCTTCCTACTCTTCCAAGTCTACAACACATCAGCTGTTTCGAGTTCCGCTCATGCAGGCTCTTCCTTGCCTGTTAGACAGGCATAAAGTTCCTTTTCTCCACATCTTTATAGCCGAAAGAACTGGCTTTTACAATTGCAGTCACGCATAGGGACACAGGCAAACAACAGAAATAACTATAAACTATTTAAGGTAGTGTAGAACGCACGATCCGCTCTCAAGGCCTCCTCGTGAGTTAGGTGGCTTTCACGAGGAACCCCACATCAGACGATCCAGCTCTCTCCATCAGCCAACTCCTAGCAGCCCTTGGCCAATGTAATGTCCATTGCATTCCCAATAAGCGCCCCAAACACGTATAAAACTTGCATGTCGTCCCTCTCCGCTTGTATTTTCCCCCATGTTTCCATATATCTCGCCCCTGCGCCAGACTCTGACGCTCCTCTATCCGCTGGCAAGAGTCCCTGCCTGGCTCAACTCCTCAGCTCACACTTAATCTTCTGTGGTCTCCCTCTACGCCGTTTTGCGGGCTGTTGATCTGGACTAGGCCTTTCATCATCTGGGCTGGCAGCAGCCGCCCTCTTGGGCCTCTTCTTCGACACACGACACTCCACGGAGGATCCCGCAGCTTCCGCACCTCGTGATGCAATTATGGCATCCTGAGTAGTGCTTTCAGTGGTGGTAGCGGGTTCCGGTGCACTCAGCAATACTGAGGACGCCTCACCCTACGAGGATCCTCCCGACTTGCTACATTCATTACAGAGCCATTTGGCACGAGCCGCTGGGCTGATGGTGGCAGTCTTTTGAATGCACCCAGCGTGGTAAAGGCGGCTTGAGCAGTCCTGCAATAGCATGTTAGCACAGTTCGACATACTAGCAATCGTTTGCATTACCTTGTTCGAGCAGATAAGTAGGCTGGGCCCGAGAACTGGCAGCTGACACACTGTACAACCGTTTGCACCTTTCATGATCTGAGAAGCACGAGGGGACTGTTTCAGCGTTGCATCTGCATGCTGAGCGTCCTCAGTGCCATTCGCTTGCTCCTTCGACTTGGCCTTCAACTGGGCCCTCGCTTCATCAAAGACCTCCATGGCTTGGTCGATTATCTTGTCATCGAGGACATCACGCGCCATCAAAACACCCATGTGCTTGCCAAACTCCACCATCCGAGGATTGGCTGCCACTAGCCATGAGGCGTGTTCCTTGACAAATTTAAGCCAGGCGCGTGAAAAGAACGCTCCAGAAGTGACATTTTCTTGGAGAATGAAAGAGTCCCAGTTTCGAATGTATTCTTTCTCTTCGGATGTAACATCCGAAAATTCTCCAATGTCCTCTCGATGCTTCTGGATCAGCCATGAGTTGTCAATCGCAGGTTTCGGCAGATCCTCTCCTACTACAAGGCGCGCCTTGCTCACGGGATCAAAGAGGGGATAATTAGTCTCGGGGATGGTGATCTTTCTCTTCTTGGGTCGAGGCGCTGGTGGCAGCGTTGGCTGCGGCGGTAGTGAAGGTTTCGAGTCAAAGAGCTGCCTTGCAGTTGTCTGCTTCGAAGGAGACCGCGCCGGCTCTTCGTTGTTGTCCGGGCCAAGACGCGAATTCACCCAAGAATGATCGCCCGACACAAAGGTCTCCAGATGCCAGGGCTTTACCGGCTTTCCCAGCTGGTATGTCCTCGTAGGCGAAGCGACAGACTCGTTACGGTGAGTGACTCGGAAATGCGGGCCTTGACTTGTCATGTCGAGTTCATATTCGTACTCCAAATGGCAAGTCTGCAGGTGAAGTTGTAGCTGAGGCAGCGAGTCGTGGAATGTGCCACAGGAAACGCATCGCCAGTAATCCAAGCACACAGGCTGATCAATCGGCAAGAAGTAGGTGACGCGACCTTCCGCCGGCGCCGCTTGGGCAGCTCTTGCCCGCGGCTTTCGCTCTTTCCCTTGCGCTTTATCGCTGAGAATTTTAAGGTTGTACTGCTGCTTAACCCCTCGTGTTCTCAAGGCGCGGTTGGGGGTGTGTTCACCATCCACGTCATCGTCCGGCTCATGCGAGGAGTCCTCATGAGCATGGCCGTTGATGCCATTGGTACCATTAATATCTTCGTGAGCGTGAACGCCGTTCACACCAATTTCGCCGTTGATGCCATTCACACCATTTAGACCATTGAGGCCATTCACGCCGTTGGTAGGAGTGGTGCCGTTGGTGCCATTGACACCATTCAACACACCGGCGCCGTTGATTTGGTCATCAGGAATAGGCTCAAGTTGACCGGTGGTGTAGGGCTCAGTATCTGGATCAATTGCGGTGATGCAGGCCTTGGAACCCTTGGCTATCGGCCGGAAACCTGCCGTCCATCGCAGATCCACGTCCATGACATAGTCTGTCGGACGGTAATGGCGGCCGGGGTGATAGCCGGTTGTGAGGCGCACGGGGGTCTTGCTTCTGCCAAAAACTCCCCCAATCTCGCTGTGGAAAATCCAACGGTTCTTGGTGGAGTCGGAGAACTGACCCTGCTCGCCCAGAGGGATGCCGAAGTCATGAGAGTCGAGGGGAGGCCATGTGCCATCATTGATGGATTCCAATTCAACGTCCAACCTGTACGATTGAGCAAAGTCATTGGACACATCATCATGTCTGTTGACTCGGATGCTCTCTTCAGGTACAAGGAACGGCTGGGGCAAGGCGACTCGGGCGACGCGGTGAGGACCAACGGGATTCTTGTAGGCGATGATGTCGCAGTTCTTGCAACAGCGGTACAAAATATTAGGGAAGCCCTCGCTCACGTCAGAGACGGTGATGCGACATCTGCCCTTGATGGTGACAATATCGCGGGGCTCAACAGTAGTCTGGAGGGGTCGGACTTTTTTAGAGTCCTTGTGAAGAACTTTAAGAACCTCAACGCGTAGAGCGGAGAGGGACTCTGGTGTCTCATGCGAGACAGCGTACCGGTCATTTTCGAGAGGGTCCGGAGAAGACAGGCGAAGGCGCTTCTGCGGAGGGGCGCCATCATCTTGACCCGACTGGTGCTTTGGGGTGGAAAGATTCACACCCATGACTGAATTACGCAAGGGTGCGACTCCGACTCCGTTGATCCAATTCTGTTGAAGAAAGGGCCCCGTCCTTTGATTGCGCCTTTTCAGGTTCATGGCGGAGGGAGAAAGATCATGGGAGGAGGAGAAAAATGACGAGATGAATGAGAGGAGCGCGGGCCTGTGCTGCTGCTGCTGGGAGCCTGAATGCGAGCGATGCGGCGGTGATGATTGCAGCTGAGATGATTGCTGTTGTCGCGGTTGCAGAGAATTTCTCAAAGGCACAATGCGTTGGCTCTCATTGTTTTTATTGCCTGTTGTCGTCATGCAAGCCGAATAATTGTGTTGTGTTGGCTAGGCCAGAAAAATGACGGTAGAGAAAGAGTGCGAGAAAGGAAGGTCAATGGAAGGAAAAGAGACAACGGAAGGAAGCAGGCGCGGGCAAACAGGCGACGCCACAAACCACGAGGGCGAAGCGCGTGGATATGCCAGAAAGAGAAATAAAGGATGCGAGCTGCCTGAATGAGGTGCAGCGTTTGCTGGTGAGATATGGCGATGTTGTCGAGCGTGGTCGTGACTCTGTGGATGTAAATAATAAGGAGGAGATGCGAGCCCGGTCGCGTGTGGTGAGAAGAGAAGGACCCCCCGTCACTGCCGCTGCTGCTGCCGCCACAGGCTGCGTCGCTGTCCTCACTGCGCCAGAGTATGAGCGGAAATATGGCTCATCTACAGGCTGACAGGCGTGTCGCATCGAATGCAAGAAGTCAGAAGCGACAACGAGGACTTCAAGACGCCGTCATATAAGTCGGCGTTGATGCTTGGCTGGGGGAGCGCGGCGGCGGCAACAGGCGAAAGACGCGTGCCAGTGGCAGGTGAAGGGACAGGGAGATTCTATCGCGACTCCCAATGAGGTCTAGCGCAAGAGCCACTTAATCCTGGGAAGCCGCGGGCAAATGAACCATTCACGGCTCACGCAGGCGACCGCCGGGGCCACTTTCCTTACCTGTTCCAGCGGGAGCAGAACCCGAACAGCTCCACACGCCGCTCTCAGCGAATCAATACGCCATCTCCAAGGGAAAAGTGGTCAAGAATCCTCCAATGCATGCCAACGGGGTGCCCCTTTAGACAGATTCATCGGCTTAATTGGCCATTATATGCACTTTGCGCGGTCTTGATCCATCATGGGATCGTTGGTGTCATC
The DNA here is from genome assembly GCA_003947045.1 of Fusarium ambrosium. NCBI lineage: Eukaryota > Fungi > Ascomycota > Sordariomycetes > Hypocreales > Nectriaceae > Fusarium > Fusarium ambrosium. The sequence continues at coordinate 12,435 of NIZV01000298.1, forward strand.
ATGGATCAAACTTGGGAGTCTTCTCATTGTCCGGTTCCTGCAGGTAGGCGCTATCAATGATGAGCTGGAGATTTAAGGGATTGATTTCTACGTGGCGAGAGAAAATCAAAGGCGGTTTCCTACGTTGTTTGTTTGGTATCCGGGCGAGGAAATTCTAATTTCAGGGCTGGCAATCATATCACGGCAATCTCCAGCATGCATGACCGAGTGTTTCCGTGGTCAAAGCAGTAACATGAAAACATTCAATTTTCGACACGGGAAAACCACGCAAACATTTATCTATTTAATTTGACTCAATCTTGTTCATTCATATCAATCTCCTTTGTTACCACATGTTGGCCATGTCTCTTACTCACAGCCTCGTCGGCCGAGCCTGCCTTTAATATTCGCGTTCTATGATTGGCCGGTGTTTACCCCACCTTCCACCAGAGCCCCACGCCCCCCCAACACACTAAGGCAAGGCTGAGTGTCTTTCCAGGCACCGAGTCCCATCTTGCCCCTCCATCTCTCTTACAACTACATCGTCGACCTCACTCGGACTTGTTTATTGCCAACTACCCTCCCAGTTCACAACAGAAGCCATTTTGTCATTCATAGACAGATGGAAGACGCTCGTTCTTGACCTTTTTTGCGCGCTTTCGGTCCGCCATTGCTCACCGCTGGGGCGTCGGTAATCACCTGAGGGGCGCCCAACATCGCAAGACATCACAGGTGTGAACAATCCCATCTTGCGCCAACCCATACCATGTCATCCACAACAGCCCTAGCTATACAGTCTTACCAATACAGATAATTGGCATATATATCGTTTAACTAACACGTTCTCTTTTACAGACACCGCCAACATGGTCCGCACACGAGCCGCCGATCGTCAGGATGTCACCGAACCCTCCACCCGTCGCAACCCTTCCCGAACATCCCGCGCACATGTTTCTGCGCCACCCACTCGTTCAACACGATCGCGAAAGGCAGTAGTGTACCCCAGAGATACTTCTTCTGATGATGGCGACTCGGACTCTTCAAACAACAGTCTCAATCAGCCCTCGGAGCTAGACGTAGAAAGCGATGATGACTCGGGTGACGAGCCACGCTTTCAAACACGATCACGACGAAACAAGAATCGTTCTACAGGAAATGCATCCGTGAGGACTAGCAGTCGTCGCAGTGCCCGACAGGCAGCAATGGGGCAGGCTCAGGTTGAGCCTACCCCCGCACGCTCTGACACGAGGTCGAATGCACGCCGACAAACTAAGAAACGACCGAAGCCACTCCATAAGAAGGTACGGTCTTCAAAGAAGCGACGCACGTCACTTGAACCAGAACAAATCCCTCAGGGCGTCATACCCAATTGGAGGGATCCCCAAATACCCTACGGCGCCTGGGTCGACATCTTCTACTGGGCCGCTGTCTCAGGGGGCCATGACACCCTTGATGTCAACTGGCTGATAAGTACTGCCACGACTTGCAAGGCCTTCTCGGAAGCTGCGTTGACAGCTATCTACCGTTGTCCGCCGCTTCTCAACAGCGGAAAAGCCCGTCGTTTTGCTGCCTTGCTTGAGCTTCCGCCTTCTGGTACTCGGTTCAACTATCGCGCCAAAGTCGAGTCCCTCTATGTAGATGTCCAAGTTGTGCCTCAAGCACTACTCCCTCAGATGATTCATGTGTTGCCGCGCCTAGCAGAAGTCATCCTTTTCACTCAGTCTGATCAGCCTCCATACAGAGAGCTTGATCGAACTGTGAGATGGCAATACTCGCCTGAAATCTTGCACTCCTTCAGACCAAGTTCCGAACAAGTCGACCCAGTTCATGCCGAGGAGAAGTCGTTCTATACCGTTTTGAAGAGCTGGGAGTGGAGCGGAAGCCTTCTAGGAGGACCTGTCACGACAGCCAAAGACATCAGTCTTGTCCACCAAGAACCTTCGTTCGCCCATCTCACCAAGCTAAGCTTCACTAACTTTCAAGTTCCGTCGCTTTATAAACCACGGCCTAAGCCAGGGGACGAGGAACGAGAGCTCGAATTGTACAACGAAGATGGAGCTATGATTGACTCGATTGCAGAGGCCATCTCGCAATTGAAATCACTCAGTCACCTGGTGTTTGAATCGTCGACTGTCATGAATGAACGGCTACTCCCACTCCTGCCGAAAGATCTGGTTCATCTCGGACTGATCAATTGCTGGGAGGTCAAGTCTGAGGAGTTTGCGTCATTTCTTCACAGTCACGGCAGGCATCTTCGCAGCCTGAACTTGTCGCATAACCAGTCATTGGACTTGGTGTTTTTGACCACCTTGGCCGATGCATGCCCTCACCTGGAAGAGCTCTACATGAACCTGTCGTACTTCCGCCACCATGACTCCCTGTCCCTCGTCAACAATGACGCCGATCCCCTGTATGATCAGGCGCTGCTGCCACATCAAATACCTCAATGGCCATCGAGCCTCCGCGTGATTGACTTTGAGCACATTCGACATTGGAGTGTGGAAACGGCAGAAATGTTTCTCCAGTCTCTCATCGACAGCGCGGGTTCGTTGCCGAATCTCAGACATCTCGCCGTCAAGACGATGCTCAACATACCCTGGAAGGCCCGTGCTACCATGCGCCACGAGTGGCGGCGGAAACTCGATAGGGTCTTCCTCCGTCGCTTCGAGCCACCAAAGAAGCATTACTCGCTACGTCAGACAGAAGAGGAGAAGGAGGAAGTAGTCGAGAAAAAGACAAAGCCGAAACGATTGTCCGATGGACCGTCTCGTCGGAGTACCCGACTTGCTGCGCAAGCCTCGGATTCTGACTCAAGGCATAGTAGCAACTCGAAGGGTCTTCGCAGTCTTCACGGTAGACCAACGTACGCTGAGCCTGAAACTGACGAGAATGAGTTCGACTCAGACTCGGAAGAAGAACGAGGCGCGGACGGCAGCCCGGCATCAAGTCAGACTGAGAATGAAGCCGAACGCGCAGACTCTAAAGAGCCTCTACCCACCAAGACCCCAGTTATTCAGGGACTCTGTACCAGCGTCTCCATTGTCTTTGACAATCAGAAACCCACTGAGATGCAGTACGGCATGGAAGATTTTATGGACGACGACCGTGCCGAGTCAGATGATGAGTGGGATGGTGATCAAGAAGATGACGACGACCCTGTCTTTGTCTGGCGTTAGCCGCCCGACGCTCCGAGCCTTACCTCGACGCAACCCAACATATCACTAATACACAATCTGGCGTTTTGGTGAACAGGCATCTACTTCAGAACGAAACAATATGGATTTTTTGGCCCATTCTCCATCCAGAATATGCCTTTAGCAGTATCAACTTGCTACTCAAATCACGACCAAGAAAGCCGCCTTTGAGGGTGGGAGGATGAACTGAAGCAGGGGACATTTGCCTGCTTTACTTGACGAGCTTACTGCGCTCATGTCTAATAGTGTATATTCTCACAAGCTACTTGACCGCTGACTGAAAGCGCAAGAATTAAATCTCCCGTGGGAAGCCGGGAAAATTCAAACTTGTTCGTTTTCTACTCGTGTTGTGTTTCGCTCGTAGCGCATTCGATATCGGAACTGTGTGGGGATGACGTCGGCTTCTGGACAATGAATGCCCCGCGATTAAGCAGCTGTTGTGCCTACCATACTTTATAATGGATGTTGGCATTGAACGTGAATGAGTAAAATGTGCTTCTGAATATTGAATGAGAATTAAAAACTCCGCGTCCTCATCTAAGTAAGAGCCCTGGGAAAGGCATCATGGGTGTTAACAAACGGCTGGCCCTGTTACACAACGCCTGGCGCATCAGGGCCACTTCTAAGGAATGGATACCTGCATGCCCAGCTATGCAACGACACCTAAACGGCATTTCTCACATGTACGAATACAACTGGTGCTACTCTGTTGACAATACACGTCGTCATTACATCTATCTACAGTTTCCTCATACAAGCCTTGCCGAGCTACCAACACCCACCCGCCCTCTGCTGCTCACACTCCAGGGGCTGGCTGGGATTAAAAGTACAGATAAAAAACGCCGCTCTCCAGTCCTGAGCCTGAACCAGATGCTGCCTGACCCCCCTTTTCAAGAATTGAACTCGTACAAGGTGCGAAACTGAACACTGCTTAACCTCCTGCGCCAAAACTTGCGAAACAGAAATACTGCTAACCCTCCTGTTCTAGAATGCCGCGCCGCCCATGCCCTCGCCAGCCATGTTCTTCATGCTCTTCTCACTCAGGTCGCTGCGCATCTCCCACGCTCTCGAGTCACGCTCAAGCCGGTTCCAGGTGTACAAGCTCTTACGCAGTCGCTCCTGTTTGGCCTGTAGCTCGTCTCGCAGCTTCTCCTCCTCGTCTTTGAGTTTGCGGTAGTGTGGCTCGAGCTCCCGAGTCACGCCCAACACCAGGGGAGTCATGGAAGGATCTAGCTTGCCGCCCGGGATAATCGGGGGCAACGTCGCCAGCATAGACTGCGCCAGGGTTTGCCGAGCACCACCGGCATGTTGAGCTGATGGTCCAGTCGGGGGATTGAATGGTCGCGGTTGAATTGGGGTAGAAGTTGATGGTGCATTTGAAGGGGTAGCCCGTGGGCCAGTAGGAATCGTAGATGGGCCGTTTGGTGTTGAAGGTGTGGGAGAGGGTCCAGGCATGTGTCGCGCTGGCGTCTGATTCCACCCACCTCGTCCACCACGCGGAGGAAAGCCGCCTCTGGCCGGAGGCACATAACCTCGTGGACCAGCTGGCGGGATCGTCGGGCTTGTGGTACCGGAGCGAAGGGGAGGTGCTATTGGTGTCTGCGTTCGCACAGGAGGAGGTTGCGCTGGCGACGACAGTGGTGCTGTGAAATTTCTGTTTGCTGCAGGTCCAGTTGGAGGTGCTCTCAACGCAGCGGGACCTCGCGGTGGTGATCTGGAAGGGGCAGATGGAACTGGCTCATACGGGGCAGGTCTAGGAACGTCTCTCATGGGGGGAGCCCCGGGTGCAATAGCATGATGAGGAGACTCTTCTCGAGATTGGAGTGGTGATCTCGCTCTCACTGGGCCTGGGCCTGGGCCTGGGCTTGGGCGAGGCGATGATCGTCCAGATGCTGACTGAGAAGTGATTGCTGACGAGATTCCAGATTCTCTTGGCGGACTGACACGCCTATATGATTGATATCGGTCACCTCCACGTCGGCTGAGAGACCGAGAACGGGGTCTGTAAGAGCCACCGCGAGGACCTGGAGGAGGTGACCTTGCAGGAGGAGTTCTGTCTCGACGAACACCAAAGGGGGACCTAGACCGATGTCTATGGTTAGTTAATTATACCTCGTCATGAAGACTCGAAGATGCTCACCTCTCATCACGACGCTCGAAATCGCGTTCCCTATCGCGCATTCGATCACGATCCCAGTCCCTATCTCGGATCCTATCACGATCCCGGTCTCGTTCACGATCTCGCTCCCAGTCTCTGACTGGAGATCTTGGGCGTTCATACCTGTCACCCCGCAAAGGCGACCCTCTCCGTGACATACTACGTCGAGATGATGGCCGTCTCATTGGAGATCTGCTGCGCTCTCTTCTGCGCGGGCTCTCGCGCTCTCTTGACCGCTCTCGCCGGTACCGATCCCCTCCACTTCTCGACCTACGGCGTGGTGGATATCTCCCCGGAACGTAGCTATCGGATCCTGAAGGAATTGGACTTCGGGGACGCGGACTTCTAGGTCGTGGACTCCTTGCCCGTTCCCTAATCGGGCTCCTGGCCCGCCGAGGTGAGCGGTCCCGAGGAGTAGGCCTCCACGACTCTCCCGCGCCATACCTAACGACTTCCCCATCGTCGTACCTTGATATAGTTAGCAACTGCGCAATGACGCTGAACATGTTATGAACGAGAAAACGCGCTGGTGTAAGGTGAAGGCGAGCCAGAAAAGGAATGTCGGTAAAAAGCAGAACTGTTCGCTGTGTTGTAGTTGATATGTCGAAAAAATCGATCTAGTTTTGAGGATGCAACAGTTGATCCCGAGGATAGGACAAGGGCCCCGACGACATCGGTTGTCCGTATTGCTCTGCTGATGGATATGACCCCCCGTCCACGGCTACTAACAGTGGCCTACTCATGTCGTCAAACCGTGGCTGTACCCATGCGGCGAGGAGCCCTGTAGCCCTTGTCTGAGAATGGTATCTCCTGTCGACAATCACTTCGCTGAACCAAAGCATCTCGAAGAGCTACCTCGAGCGCATTACGAAGTATATGGTGACGCAGAGATACGGCCGTAAATATGACCCGTCAGGTCGATAAACGGCACGCATGGGGCAAGTCATTTGGCCAACGTAGTACAGCTTCATCTCCTCTGGTCTGACGACTTGACGGCAAGCTTGACGGGAAGCTTGACGGGGCGGGCGTGGAGGGTCGATCCGAATGATATCATCAAGCGAAAATCTGCCAAATATGTCGTTGAATAGAGACCTGGTCAAGCCAGGTGACTGGTCGGACGTAGGCATCGTGAAAGGTTCGGTCGCAGAAGAGGTCGAGCCGGTTCCAAGCCCAGTCCGGAGATCCAACGGCAAAAATGAATCGTCGAGGGTCCTGAGGCTAGCGCGATCGATCCGGAAGAGAGAACAGCGAGCGTCGAGTCCGAGCGGGGATGTTATATTGTAGTTGATGGATGCTGGATGATGGTGGCGCGAATGATGCTTGGGGGATGAAAGGAAGAAAAACAGCGTTGAATCACTCACCTTCGACCTCGATCGCGGTCCATAGCTTCTGTCTCGTCGCCGCGAAACTCGCGGCAGGTGCTTTTCTTGTGAACAAGAGAGGTAAAGTTGTTGATGCGTTCAGGAGAGCGCAAGCACGCGTGCTTGTCTTTCGCAAGATGGTAGGTGCTATCCAAATGATGGTACGGAGATTTCCCGGATAAGCGATAAGGACAGTGTGAGTAGTGCGAATAATGCAAAACCGCACTATACGCCCAACTCACACCGAGCTACCTCCCCAACTTCTCACCAACGAAAGTTATGTTTTGCAAGAAGATTTCGAACAGGTTTTGTAATTAAAAAGACCAGGGAATCTGTTGGTACAGTTACGCAGCCAGGAAGTTGTATACCATGCAAAAGATCCTCCCAAGCAAACAGAGACAGCAAGTAATTTGTTGCGCTTCTGATAAGTCGTCCTCCCAGGACAAGACAACGCTCCTCCACATGTCCTTAACCTTCATCATTGCTTCTCGTCATCTGTCATATCCGCGTCTGACGACTCGACGACTCTCTCCAGGATCCAGGCTCGTGCTTCGTCAGCGTGGGCCTGCATCATCTTGTTGAGACCAAACTTGGGACTTCGCACAACCGTTCCGAAGCGGCGCTTGTGAACCTTTCGAGTCAGGTCGGGATCGGACCAGCACGCATGGTCGCCTGCGATGTAGACGCGCGAGTTATCCTTGTACCAAGAAGAGAGATCCGTATCGATATCTGACTTGACTGGTCGAAGTGTTCCATTGACAAAGTTCACCACTCCGGAAATCCTTGCCTTGCAGTCTATCACTAATACATTAGCGCCGTTCATAATAGCGAGCACATCAAACAGCTCACCTCTGTTTACGAGAAGAACCTTGACTCCAAGATATGCGTTCCCGACGCCCATAATGAAGATGTTTTCTGCGTCGTAGAGTTGCAGATAATTGTCCCATAGATAGCAGACTAGAGACTGAATCTGCTCCTGGAGGGCCTTTTCTTTGAAGCCTGGGATATAAGCATCCGAGTCCTGATGCTAGGGTTAGAGTAGCGCGATGGTGGAAAAAGGAAGCACGTACCTCTTCATGGGTGATATATGCAGGAACGTTGATATCCATGACACCAAACTTCTGACCAATAGCCCAATCAATGTATTCGGTCACACCATCCACCTGTAGCAGTCAGCTTGATTTCCGAGGTTGTGGTTCTCAATGTACTCACAACCCAAGCATTATGCGGGTCGAGAGATGTATCAATGACGTCCGGTTGAGCTAGGAGTTGAGGGCTGAAGAGTGTCAATAATCTGAACCGTACCCGGAGTTGATAGGTTGCAACTTACGGATCGTGAATAATAATCAGGATCTTATTCGCTTCATGCAGACTCGGAGTCACCAGCACTTGGTTCTCATACGACTTGTACAGCTGTTCGCGCTGGATGTAGAGAGGTACCATGTTGTGCTTGGTTTGCAGGACTTGTCTTTGAGCATTCCTAATAACGTCGTGGAGGCGGTTAGCATTGAGCGACTGAACCTCTGGCACGTCGACAATGCCAGGCCGCATGCACTCCCAGTACGGGGCCTGGTGTGCTTGAACCTTGGCCAGTATACGTGCGGCTTCCTTGTTGATCTTGGGCAGCTCCATCTGAGGTGGCGGCTCGCCCATGAGAGTCTGAGCTACGGCGACGGCTGACTTTGAAATAGCCTTCAGGTTATAGCCACCCTCGAGACACACAGAAACTTTTCCGCCGGCCAGAGACATGAGCATATGCGTCATGTGGGCATAGCAACCTGGCGAAACGAAGCAGCCTCCTAGCTCATCACCATCCGCAGCGTCAAAGCCGGCAGAGATGACCACCAAGTCGGGGTTGAACTCCTTGGCGATGGGCATGATGATCTTCTGGAAGGCCGCCATGTATTCACCATCTCCCATGCCCTGGTCGTGCCAACCGATGTTGATGTTCTTGCCAAGTCCAGGACCGCTGCCACAATTCTCGATGCCTCCGTCCGGAGTTATAGGATTCGGAGGCTTTCCAGGGTAGAATGTTCCATTGGCGTACACGTGAAGGGAAATGTAGAGAACGTTGGGATCCTGATAAAAGATGTTTTGTACTCCGTTGCCGTGGTGGACATCCCAGTCCAGGATCAGGACCTTGCGACATTGATCGGGATAATCTTGCTGGCATACTCTGACGGCCACTGGGACATTGTTGAAGAAGCAGAAGCCCATGGGCGCATCAAACTCGGCGTGGTGCCCCGGCGGTCGGATCACGGCGAACGCGTTCTTCACCACTCCCGTAACGACATTCTTGCAGGTCTCGATAGCACCTCCAGCGGAGAGGAGGGCTGCGGGATACGACATGCTGCCGACATAGAGAGACTCGCGTCCTTGATCGTATCTCCTAGTCAACTCTCGAAGCTCCGCGGTGCTGATCTTGTCTAGGTTCTCAACCCAGCTGAAATGGTCGGCCGAGTGGGCGAGACAGATCTCATCTTTTGTTGCCGAACGGGCAGATATCCGCCACATGTATCGTGTAGGACATTCTCTTATGATCCTTGGAAGGTCTGCCTCGGAGCCGGTGTAGACCAGGCCCGCTTTCTTAAACGCCTTGAAGATCTCGTGGATTCTGCGGGGGTCTTCTGGGTGATGGGTATTTGGACTGAAGTCTGCGTTCATGTGAAGTTTCATCCTGTCGTCATAACAGCAGCCTGTAGGAAGTAGACCTCGCCGCCGCACCTGCTCAAGTGCAAGGTCTTGAGGCTCGGGATCCTCCTCACTGGAGTTGGCATCCTCAGACGCAGTGTCGTCGTCGTCAATGCTGTTGTCTGCCTTGAGCCCGTTGGGCGCATCAGCGTCCTTCATGGGTAGATCGACAGCATCCATAGCCCTTGAATCCATTTCTAACACAAAATGATTCCCTCACTGAGGGCCTGGCGACCCCAGGAGCCGTAAAGGAGGTTGAGACAGCGCCTTAGTAGATCTGGGACTGGTCTCAGTCGCGAACACCAGTTGGCAAACTTAACTATGTTGCAGTTAGAAAGGTGAACAATAAGCAAGTGGTTTTCCCGCAATCCATTGAATCCAATAATGGTGATGACGGGGGAGAGCAATGAGAATGCCAACAAGACATCTCCCTTTCCATGAGCAGTCGATTCTCTCACACCAGCTTGTCTTTGTGCCAGGGCGCGCAAGCCACTTGCTGCAGCGCATGCAATAACAATAAATAGGTGCCCCATGAGCAAGGTCCCCAGCAAGACCAAGAAGGCGAGCTATGGAATAGAGACATAGACATAGAAAGAGAGCCATATCACTTACCCCTGCAAGAGCTTCAACGATGCGACAAGATGGCGCGATCTCGAGGGTGCCGCGGCTATCTGGAGACGCTCAGAAAGACAGCAGCATATATATCAGTTTAACAAAAATAAAAAGAAGTCAACGCTGGATAGACACAGCGAGGACGAGGTCGTGTGGTGAAGTGCTTTGAGCGCGCGTCGTGGGGATGATTTGGTTGGTATGGATCATTAAGCTCTGAAATGAAGGGACGGAAGGTGAGGCTCGGGCGGTGGAGGTGAATTTTGGCGCGCGCGCTGGGCTCAGGCGCTACCGGCCACTGAATGGCCAGACTTGCCAGTGGGCGGGGGGTGTGCTATCTCTGATACCTTGGCTGGTTGCGCTCAAGGAGAACCACAAAGGTTGTATCTTGTATATGTAGAGTGTCCTTATGAGTTGATCAAGTCCCGTATTGATCTTTCTTTTCGAAATCTAGCGATTATTTGTCTGTCGAATCTTGGTTGAATGAAAGCTCGTAGGACCAATTCGCAGCAGTCAGACGCGCTTCTCCTGAGGAACCCCCAAACGAGTAGAATACCGCATCGAGTAATATCACAAACTGGAAATTAAGTATGAGTACTGACAGAAATGATCGACCAGAACATGCTTCCCTGATAATATTGACGCGCCATAAGGGATATGCCATCATCTAGTCTAACCGTCATGCCTGCTTACACCAACATCTAAGGTCAACACCAACCATAATCTATCCGCTCCACAGCTAAAACTCATGCAAACGACATCATGTATCGCCCTTCGACCCAAGACTGCCGCGGTATATTCTCCAAACAAGATCCATCATCTCCGCGAGGCGAGTAATGTGAGGAAGACCGAAGCAGCCGAGCGCCCCCTTGCAATGATCCATCAGGACTAGCATCACCTCCAAACTTGACCCGTTCAGCGTCGCGCTCATCATCCCAATCAATGACGCCTCCTGAACCATCCTGGGGCAAACTTGGCATATTCAGTGACCACTCACGTTCGTCCAGGACGCATTGAATGGCAACTGAAATAGATTCCTGATCGAAAGTGAGGTTGGGTTGAAGAAGGCGGGCCTCGACAATCAGACGCTTGCGAGGAAAGCTGTAGATATTGTCAAACAAATGCATCAGCTCTTTAGGCCCGAGCTTGCAGTATGTTTTGACGATACGGCCCCAGCGACTCTGGTCTCGCCATCCCCTCGAAAGAGACTCGGGTCGATCAGCAACGTCGTTCAGATAAAAGTCACAAGTCTCCTGAGTGGGTATTAGAAGTCAACATGGTAGCAGTCTGGGACAGGTACTCACATATTCCTGGTTGGGATCCAGACGGGGGCAGAGATAATGAAGAACCACATCCTTCATGGTCTCAACCAGGTCCATCAACTCCACTAACTCACTCATTGAGTATCGCCGGAGCTGGCTCAGCCGCGGGTCGTCCACACAAGGCTCAGGGAGACCAACACGCGGACGCGGGAAGTCGCCGTGAAAATAGAATCCGTAAAGCCACCACCGATACATGGCTCTACGGAACCGCTCAGCCTCGTGTTGGCGGAGGTATCGGCAGTTTTCGGGCTCGTGATACCACCTCATCTGAGGAAACCGGGACTGCCACTTGGACACCAGCTGGCAGTAACCGAGAAGAGGCTTCAAGTCTTGCTCAGTCAAGACAACCGTCTTCATTGCATGAGTGTGGGGAAGGGTAGGCTTTCCAGTCTTGCTAACCGCGGTGAACCCATTGCTGGAAGCCACTGATGGAGTAGGTCGATGCTCTGTTCGCGGAGCCAGAACGGTCCCCGTGTCTCCAATGAAGCGTTTGAACACGACTCTGCGAGAAGCATACAGGCCCCCGAGAGAATCAAGGTCATCGGCTGAAGCAGTATAAACTTGCAAGAGTTCATCAAACGGACTAAAGTCCCGGACCAAGACAGGAAGTAGAATGGAGGCCTTTCTCCTATTGAAGAGCTCATGGAAAGTCCTGTGAGTAGCAGCGAGATTGAAAACTCCGTCCAGGTTCAGTTGATGGAAGATCTCGAGGAAGATCTCGTTGGGAAGCTCAGTCAGGTACGGCGTATTAGGTGTGTTGGCCATGTTGATAGCCATGATGGTGGTTGTGTTGAGAGTTGATGATTAGAGAGTGGGTGAGTTGGATGATGGGTAAAGAGCTGGGGGCTCGATACTCGTACGTGATATCGAAGGGTATTTAAATGTAGTTGAGTATCCAGGGACAAAAGATTCTTGCTAGAAGGCTCTCTTTTGTACAACAATCTGCTTTCAATCCTGCTAAAGCTGCAAGATGACCACTAAGGCGGAATCTGTTAGTTGGGTCAGTACGCCGATAACAAAGAGCCATGCGCGACTGACCTGATGGAATTTGCATTTTTAGTTGATATGAATCGTGAAGCAATCAATTGATAGGTTGGCGTCGCGTCAACCCTACGCCTTTGTTGATGTTGTTGGATCTCAAACAGAGGGTGGCTTGTCAACACAGAGGATAAGCGTGACAACCAAGGTCTGGTTCGTTTCTTTGGGTCAAATGAGGGACCACAAGGAACTGATATGATGGGAAAGAGCAATGCGCTCCGCGTCGCTTCAAGGCGTAAATACCTACACCGTGAAGCGTTTGTGATCGTGGTTTACTGTCCGGCCACCCCAGCGTTGGGGCTTGACACGGTAGCGGGGATGCACTGAGGCATCAATTTCAAAACAGACAAGATTCCCATGGCTGTTTTCATGAGCAGCGCTTCTCCGCAGATGCTCGAGTAGAAGGCGCAATAGAGCTTGAAGGGTGGAAGAAGGGAAAGGGGGATGACTGATATAGACGGGAGGCCATGACACACACCCCAGGTCGCGCTCTGATGTCAAATCACCGAACATTTTCCGGGCGGGTTAAATGATGATGCGACCTATGGCGTCAGAACAAGATAACGGTTAATAGAACATCAATGGCGAGTGATTCAGGGAATGACGGGCAATATTGAATTGATTTGCTTCTTCTTTTTGGTTAATATCAGCGCAGAATGACCCAAACTCCCACACCCCGTCCCGGTGTTTACAGACCCAGAAAGCCAGTAGGTAGTGTATCGATCGACACGTAGGTATCAAAAAGTCTAGGCAAACAGCATCTTGGTGTCCAGCTCGTCCTTAGCCGGTCGCTGTCCACCAACCGACCGCAGTCCGAGGTCACCCTTCTTGTTTAACCTCTCGACGTGCTTCTCCGCGCGCGAGTTGTGTCGGGAGGCCTTTGACCGCCGAAGGTCGGCTCGCACCTGGTTCGGCGACACGAACTCCTTGTTCTCGTAGATGATGGGTCCGCCAAAGGATCCCTCCTGGATCACGATGGGTGTCAGGACGAATCGAGGACCAATCTCGACCAGGTTGATGTCGGTGTCCTTGTTTCCGGATCGGGACTTTGACTTGGCGGCCTCCTCATCCTCCTCCTCTCCCTCCTTGGTCAGCGAAGCCTCGACCTCGTTGATCTGGTAGTTTCGGACCCAGATCTTGCCGTCGACGAAGCTGAAGCCCATGACGTGGTCGATGAAAGGCTTGGATTTCCGGGCGCCCTGGGGAACACCGAAGGTGTGGAGGAAGAGCTCCTTGATAACTCGCAGGTGGGGTTGCTTGTCGAAAGCGCCGTCGAACGAGAGGACGGGCCTCGAGCCCTTTAGGCAGTTGCCGGTGAAGTGAAGTTCCTCCATTGTGTGCACTATTTCATGTTAGCACTCTGATCAGCTCCCGCACCGCCTGTCCCTTACAGTTCTGGAGGTGGAACTTGATTGTAGGTCCGTTGGGGACCTTGCTGAGCCACACGTAGAGATCCTTTCCCTTCCTCGCCTCGAAGAACATAACGTTGTTGCAGTTGTACATCTCGGCCAGCTCGTTCAGCTCGTAGAGCTTCGTCTTGGAGTCGAACTTGGCATCTTTTCGGCTATGAGGGAGCATCGACGCAATATCGTTCAGGAGATGGCGGTGTCTATGTGAGAATTGCAAAGTAAGCCAAATGCGCTCCCCTGACCAAGTCGTGAAACCTACCGAAAGGTAACGCCTCTAGAGGAGAGAATCAAGACTCTCTGCTTGTTCTTCTTGACGCCATTGCTAGGCGCCTCGGCCTTGGAGGCACTGGACTTGGAGATGGACTTATAGACGGCTGCCATTGTGAATATACAAGAGTTGTGGGGGATTTTCAATCTCCTGTCAAGGCAGTTGTCGCAAACAATAGCAGGACCAATCTTTGCGACGCGGCGGGCTGGCGGTTTTCCAAAAATTTTGGTCGGTAGCGGATTTTCTCCGCTGCGATAAGCTTGGAGCTGGTCTTATCGCAAGTGGGGGCTTGGTGGAGCCGCGACACCGCTTCAGAACTCAGACAAGCCGAGCGGGTACAGGAGGGAAGGCATGCAGTATGCCCTTGGCCAGGGCCACTCAGGAGTTGCAGGCCTCGGCCGAGGAATTCTTTTTGTGGTACAGGCAGATATTGAAGGCCTGGTCATCGTGAGAACTGCTGGCAGAGAGGTCAATGCTGAGGCTGTCTGCAAGATTGCATGATCTGACGCCTACAACCCCGCCATCTACCGAACAGGCACCCATTTAAAGCACACCTTGAGCCTCCTGCGTCTCTGGAACAATTGAGGAGTGATGACGTGCGTCCAGCTCAGCTCAGCTCAGCTCAGACATGATCAGGGAAAACATTATAAAGAATTCATTCAGCTACGTTAAGATGACCATGTCGCAGCGATCGTTGGACGCATCAACCCCAGACAACCATCATGACAAAAATAAGAACAAAGGAAAGCCGAAGTAACCGCGCCTTCTGATATCAAAAAAAGACGTATCACGATTCCTCGTCTCCTCCAGTCTCTCCTTCGGCGACGAGCGTTTCCGGGGACAAACGAGACGCCAGGTATCCCAAACCCCCAAAGCCCTATGACCATTGGGAAACGGTCCCCTTAGAGAACTTAACAGCACTTTCCGCCCTTTGCAGCATCGTCGTCGGCCGGCTTGCTGAGCGAGATGTTGGTGCCCGCACCTATGGTGGCCTGAGCGCTGTCGCCGCTGTCGAGGGCCTTGCTGGAGACGATGCGGTAGATCTCTGCGTGATCAGTTAGTCGCAGCTCAGGCGAGATTTGTAGAGGGGTAGCAGAGAGCAGGGGTTATATACCGGTCAAAATGTTCTGGAAGGCAAGCTCGACATTGCTGGCGTCGAGAGCAGAAGTCTCAATAAAAGAGAGGTGGTTTTCGCCTGCGAATGCAGCTATCAGCAAAGTTTCCCCCAAGACAAATCGGCGCTCGCGGGGAATGCATACTGGCAAAGGACTTGGCCTCCTCGGTGGGGACAGCCCTGAGGTGTCGCAAATCACTCTTGTTTCCAACCAGCATGATGACGATATTGGCGTCGGCGTGATCTCGCAGCTCCTTGAGCCATCGCGTGACGTTCTCGTAGGTCTGGTGCTTGCTGATATCGTAGACGAGTAGGGCGCCGACAGCACCTCGGTAGTAGGCGGAGGTAATAGCGCGGTATCGCTCCTGGCCAGCGGTATCCCAGATCTGGGCCTTGATCGTCTTGGAGTCGACCTGGATGGACCTAGTGGCGAACTCGACACCGATAGTCGACTTGGAGTCTAGGTTGAACTCGTTTCGGGTGAATCGACTGAGAAGGTTGGACTTTCCGACTCCAGAGTCTCCGATCAACACGACTGCAGTTTCACAAATGTCAGCAACGGGCGGCGGGAGGTCGTCGGGCCAGGCGTGGCCTTGGAGATGGGAAGCTAGATGACGGCACCTTTGAAGAGGAACTGCAAAGGGGGCCCACTGGGTCAGCAACTGGCGGGACAGAAAAGGCTAGGGAGGGGAAGAGGACGCACATCATACTCGTCGTTGGCCATGGTTGCGATGTTGTACTTCGGGCGAAGGCGTCGAGGAAGGATTCAGGGATGAAGGATGAGGATGAAGGCGAGTGCGCTGGCGCTGCGAGAAGAGAGAGTCGACGTCGTTGAGGTGTGGGATGTGGAGAGGGAGAGAATGCGCGGCTCTGGCGATAGGCGGTTGTTGTACCTTAACCCGTGCCGAGGGGTAAAAAGCGTAAAGGCTGGGCTGTAGGGGAGTGCTCCGTACCAGGTACCAGTAAATGCCAGGCGGTGGCACCCAGTAAGGCCAGGTAGCACAAGTACCGCCAGGTTGCAGTACGGGCGACCCGCGCAGCTCCATGGCAGCCATGGAGTCCAGTCCAGTCCAGTCCAGTCCAGTTCGCTTCCAGTTTAGCAACAATGAATGGATGGATCCATTATCCAGGGAATGCAGTGAAAATGCAACCTGGCCCCTAAAAGACAGCGCCCAAGTCGTTTCCTGCCCATGGCTAGACTGTCTGTAGGGAGCAGGCAACGACAAAGGGGACCGAGTGCTGAAGTCATGGGCGCATTAATTGGCTACCTAATCCGGAGGCTGCAGGAGTAGACCCTCACTAACAACTGACAATCAATGATGCCTTGTAGGCACACGGATATTAGTCAAGCTGTGGTGTTGGTCGGGGACGTCAGGGGAATCTTGTCTCGTTCGTCATTTTCAGCCACATGGGCTTGACGGAGGCTTATTACGATAACGCTACAACTTCAAGAGTTGCTGGTCAACATCCCCCATATCCAAGCTGCCGTTTAAAGCTCCCGTCCATGGTCACATTGTGGTCTCGCTAAGCGAAGCGATGGCAGCTAGGTAATACCACATCAATGAATATTTGGACTGGCAAACAACGGCACATACGATGCGACGACTTGGAGAACCCCTCAATACTCCCCGTTTCTGGATGTAGCAAATAGCTTAAACCCAGTCGCAAACTCGCCGGTTGCGTCAGGTAGGACACGAAATTCGCGAGAGCCAAACCTAAACCAAGAGCCGAATGCCTCTACCAAGGTTACCAAGGAGCCTATCTCTAGTCTATGGCTTTTCTCCCGCCTCTATACTACCCACTACGTAACCTTGAGCACGAGATGATCAATTCCAAGCTATGCAAATCGTTCATCGGGGCAACTACGTTCATTTGGTGGCTGCTATGTTCGACTGCAGCCACTTTCATTAATGTGCGGGACGGAGAAATCACGTGCTCTCGCGGCTAGTTGCTGCCGCGCCAACACACGCGATCTGAGAAGAACATTCGCCCTCCAGGACTCAGGGTGATTGAATTGCTCAAATAAATCGGCCAAACAATCCGGATTTCTCGGCATCTAAGGGTATCAACGTGAGAAAGCAAACGTTTTCAGATTCAACGCATCTAACGGTTCACAGGGCAAGCCTAACGGTATCGCCACACACAGTACCAATAGGTACCCAAGCGGCGAGCAGATCGCAGTGATTGCATTGCAGGAGTTGCCTGTTTGCACGGGGCGAGAGTCACATACCTCAATAGACCTAGTATCGCTTCACCCTCCTTTCTCTTTACCGCTTTAACCAAAGCTTTGCCTTCTTCACTCGTTCTGCAAGTTCTTCGTCATTACTCTGCCGCGAGCAAGTTGGCAACTGAGCTGCACTCTCTGTGACCACGCCCATCACAAACGTCTTCGCCATCCTTGTCGACACCCACCACACACATCCAATGGTTTGATAGCCCTCGCACACTCAGAAAGTCATGGAAGAGCTATCCCCCGGCAACGCTGGCTTTGATGAAATCGAGACAGCCTCGATCGCCTCAACCATCGAGACTGAGATTGACTCGCAGGAAGAATGGACCGTTTCATCTGTTCTCGCGGAACATGAAAAAGAAGAAGATGGTGGCAAGTCATCTTATCTCATCAGATGGGAAGGATATGAGCTATTTGACGCATCCTGGGAACCAGAGGAAAATCTCAGCGCGAGCCTTCTCACCCACTGGCAAGAGACCAAGCAGCAAGACGACCATGAACGAAAGTCAAACCGCAACATTGGTGCGTGGAGAAAGGCTTCAATAGAGAGGTTCAGGTCCAAGTTCGCTCGGCACGAAGAACGGAATCGCAAACGTCAGGAGAGGGGTATCGAGCCTACAGTGTACCCAACCACCCTTGAGGAGCACATCGAAGCGCTCAATCAATGGCCAATAGGCGAGGACCCTGATGATACATCAACACCGAATTCACCCGAGCAAAAAGTCGATATCAAGACTGACGGTCAACACCCTCCTTCACCTCCCGAGCTGGGCCAAGCGGTCACGGCAGCACAACCAGACCAAGATGACGCAGATGACGCAAATGATTCTCCAAAAAGAGGTCGTCGAAAACGCACAGCTCCGGCTCGAGAGAAGTCACCTGAACAAGCCGAGCCTGTTTCACCCCCGGCAACAAAAAAGGATACACCTCGACGAGCTTCAGGAGACAATTTGAGGAAACCCGATGGACCACGTCGACAAGTCGCCCGGCCGTCAAACGGTCTGTTAAGCAAATTCGGCCGCCCAAACCCGCCTCGGCGCACTAGTTCTGAAACAAATGGCAAGGAATTAGCCGTCCGCAAAGCCCAGGCACCTGACGCCTTCACTGGCAATGTGTTTGCAGGCGGGAAAGTGAGAAAGCAACGGACTACTCTGGCTGAGGTTGTTGAAGACCCAACAAAACAACCGAGGATGCTCAAGCATCGCTTCACACGAATACTCGAAAAAAGAAGTCGCGACAAAGACGGTATGGTGGCACCGCCGAAGCCAGCTGTTCTCTTTTCCCTCAATCCGCGAGAGAAAAGGCGCTCCGCCCAGAAACCTCCTGTTGATGATTCAAACCCGGATGGCGCTGAGACGGAGGAGGTAAACTCAGTGGCTCACAATGTTGATAGTGTTCAACAAGAGGAGGACTCGCCTGCAAGCGACCGGGAGCCTACGAAACCCAAGAAAAAGAAGAAGTCAATCAGCTGGGGTCTAGTGGAAGAAACAACCATTACCCCAGTGGAGGACTTGATGGATATTGGCGAAGATGAGGAGAGTCTTTTCTTCCCAGACCCGCCCTCAGCATTAAGAGTGACAAAGATTGAGGAGCCTGAGATATCAACTGCTGCGATACCACCGACCCCTCCAACGAGACGGGTTCGCTGGGCCGAAGAGGAGCCTGGCACCAGCAATAACACACATGAGGCTGCCTACACCATTACCAAAGACGTTCAATTCGGTCCTGGAAACTCGACGACAATGTCTGTCACGTTCAAAGGGCCCAAGCCCAAGCCAGGACAGACTTGGACCTCTGTCCTGGAAAACGAGTCAAAGCTGGCCTTCACACATTCCTGCATGTTGAAAGACTTCCAGGATTGTATAACTTCTATTTCTACCGTGGAGCCAGTCAGCGGCGTCGTGGGTGGGAATGGTGACCCGTCCAGCTTTGCATCAATCTGTAATTGGCTTCAGGTCAGATCTGTGGCTGTTCTCTTCCAACACCCAGACTTGTGTATCTTGTTACACGCGCCTGAAAACCAGAAAGATGGCCAGACAATCTTCTCTGACCATACAGTGCCTGAGTTACAGTACATCTTCTTCCGGCCAGCTCCCCAATGGTTAACATCACTTGCCCCAATTTCGATCCCGGGTGAAATCACCTCAACTGATGTCATGCCGCGTATTGGAGCGACGGTGATGCACCGACTCTTCGGATTCCAGTATGAGCGGCTGCTGCCAGAGAATGCCCTCAACAACCCTACGAAGCATCACTTCTTCCTCGCCTTTCCGCCACAAGCCGGCGTGGAAGCGATGTTCTTGGGTCGTTGGCTCCGAAGCTGTAACCCTGACTGCAGGATCTTCACAAGTGTCTTTCCTGGACACTGGCTCACCTTTTTGAAGATGGAACAGGGAGTGATCATTATTCCCGAGGAAGCGATATGGTCTGTCCGGCTTTTCCCCAACCTGCACTTCCTTCTTCATTCTTCGCCCACAAACTTCCAGTTCTGGCTCTTCTCCAAGTCTACACACCCCACGGCCATGTACCCTACTAGTGATGATGCAACTGAGATCGGAGACATGAGCCTTCGACCTATATGCCCTAACCGGAAAGCCATCATGGTTACGCCAAGCTTCATGGTGTCTCAGCCCCAGCAAGTATGGAACTTCTTCAAATGGTTCTGGAAGGCTTGGAATCGTGACAACGATGCAGTCCGACTTGTTGTCTGTGCTGGGTTCGACACCTGGCTTCGCGAACTGGTCTTGGACAAGGCTACCAAGCTGAGCAAGCTGTCACGCAATTTGAAACAAGTTCCCGTCAGCAGTCAGGAGGGGATTGAGGCCCTAAATAAGACCTGGTCCATGGTTTTGGCCCTCCTTGACGCAGGGAGCGATGAGCATCCCCCATTTGTCTTTGCCCCTGAGTGCATCGACGGCAACGATGAACAGAGCATGGTCAATTGGTTTGGGTGGTGGTCCATCATGAACTTGGATCGGTTCCGAAAGTTTAGTGTCCTAGGTTCCAGTGGTCCAGACAGTCAAAGGATGTCTCGTTTTGTTACACGTCCAAAATACCTGGCATCGACATTTGCCAACCCAGATGACGTTTATTCCCTTCTTGATCGAAAGGATTCAGCGATAACCTCAGCATCTACTCAACCAGCTGCCAGCCAGCTTGACGGGCAACTGAAGCTCATTCCTGGCGACGATGCCCACTCTTTCAAGATGTTTCTCTCGAAACTTGACGACAAGTCCAAGGAGTCGGGTTGGAGCCCGCACATCATCTACAAATTTCCAATCTCATACTGGGACTCGGCCATGGCTTTTGATTTTGCTGATTATCACAACGCCTTTGACCCCTACGGAAAATGCCTGAGGTTCATCCGTGACTATATTTTGGAGTCTGCACACAGGTTCCATAATACTGCCATGGCTCTATTCTACACAATGGATGGAACCTGGGATCCTAAGAGACATCCTAGGG
Organism: Fusarium ambrosium; assembly: GCA_003947045.1. NCBI lineage: Eukaryota > Fungi > Ascomycota > Sordariomycetes > Hypocreales > Nectriaceae > Fusarium > Fusarium ambrosium. The sequence continues at coordinate 33,273 of NIZV01000298.1, forward strand.
CCATTGGGAAGACTCGGCGGCCCTGGATTATGGTATATCGGCCTGTTGAACCGCATAGAAAGCCATGGAGCGCTGCCGAGTTGCTCATCTGGGATCCCATGAGAAAGGGAAACCTCGCTGATCGTGACCGCGGGGATATCTATGAGGGAGATCTTATTCAAGCACAGCGTGAGCTGATAACAGCCGTGCAATCTGATCTCAGCACGTTCTTACCGTTGGAAAAGGTTTGGATCGCGGGTCACGACGGCAAGTCCTCGGGTTTGACTGACCCAATCGACATTGCGCTTCACCAATTCGAGACATTCGTGGACAACCTCAAGATGTACATCCCGGCACCACACCAGACAATACCACAGAGGGGGTGGAGGTGTATTATGCCTGGGGACGCGCCCGTCGGCCCTCGAACGCTTTCTCCAGAACCAATGGATATCGACGATCGAGAAGAACCAGTCGAGGAGGGCTTGGAAGAAGGGCTAATGGCAGTCTTTCATCCTCCTCGTGGGAAGATGAATAGGCCTACGAATTGCAAGAATCGCCTCTTCCAACACGCCATCAGAGAGGCTGACCGCGGCAACAAACAAGAGAAGATGGAGTTCAAGTTTCGTCCAACAATGGAGTGGTACCAACAGCAGGTGGAGGAGGGACGCGGCTTTGAACACCTCCAGGTTACACCGTGGGAGGCAGTCTTTAACAAGTACAAGATCGATGATCCTAAGAAAGCTTGAGATGATACGAGATGGCACACCTGGTCAAGCCACACCGAGATGATGATTCTTGTGTCATAATGGACGGATAAACGAATGGATGGAGGGTATCTTGGACGAGCTCATGTATGTATGGAGATAATTGTAAATGGCTATGAATACAGCATCAGAATTCCCGTGATGCGGGAGAAGACGCAAATTAATATCTATGTTCTCGAAAGACCTCACCCCATCATCTTGCCGTGGCAGGAAAGTTCCTGGTGCTGAGTAGGACACCCTTGACACGGCGGATGCTGTCCCTCACCTTGCGAATCTCGTCGTCAGGCTCACTCTTGCGCGTCCGACCATACAAGTCGTAAGTGCCCATAGTCGACTGGCCCGTAAAGGTAAGGTTATCGAGGTCATCCCGCAGCACGTCGATGGCCGTCTTGATCTTGTCCATCCCCTCGCTCTGGGAGCGATACTCATCCTTCAGACCAGAGAGCGTCTTATTCAAACTGGCAAGCTGGGTGGCGTTGTGCTTGGCAGATGATCCGTCTGCGCCGCCGTTCTCCGACAAGGCCGTCACAGAGCTGATGGGGAAGGTTGTCTGAGTGCCCATGTCCCGGTGGAACATCTCGGTCGGATCCTCCGCATCGCTGTCCTCAGCGTTTGCGGCGTCGGCAACGGGCTTCTTGGGGGGCACCTCTGACACGGACTTTTCGAGCTTTGCGACGAGGGCATCCATCTTGCGGGACGTTAGGTCATGGAACTCTGTGCGTGCCTCGGCCTGGTTGTCCACCATGGGACGGACGACGTAGCGGCTTGCGCCGTAGACGAGGGTGGAGAGGCCGGTGATGGCATAGAGGGCGTTGAAGAGGCGGTCCGTTGTCACGAGGGGAGGGGGACGAGGTGACTTTGCTAGGAATTCGGGGTATGTTACGATTGGAGGGCGGTCGACGGGTGGTTGGGAGGATGGTGTTGGAGAGAGGGTTTCGGTCGGCGTCGGGACGAAGGAGGATCGCGAGTCGGAGGCATCTGACCTAGTGTCGGCCTAGTAGAAGTCAGCAACCTGTTCCGTGGGGTTTAATAGGGGAGCGAACCTCTGACGCAGAGGAGGGCTCCTCATGAGCAAGGAGAGCTTCGATGTCGGCGTCGTCGATGCCCTTGGACTTCAAGAACGCGACCTTCTTATCATGCGGCGCATGACGCACAGCATCGTTGTCGAGGAAGCGCCGCGCAACCGTGAGGCTGTCTTCATCGGAGGGGGATTCGGGCGCAGCTTCTCGTGTCTCTTCAACTGGTGTCTCTGCCGCAGGCGCATCGACTTCTGATGCCGAGCTGCTCGGTGTAGGTGCCGGCTCGGTACTCTGGCTCTCGTTGTCATCGGACTGTGTCTTTTGCCAGTCTGGGATGGCGGGCTGGCCGGGGTTCGAGTCTGAGTCGCTCATCTTGCTATCTCTTCAGCGATTGACGTAGAAACACTGAGATGATTGATAAACAAGCAAGACATGAAGAGGAGGCGAGTTGAAGCTCTCCGATGCCGACGCGGGTAAGGTTCGGCGAGGTAGGCACGCACATGCCTCGGCGTCTCCTGCCGGGAAACGGTGGAGCTAGCGCATGTTGGTGAATCTGGGGTTCCCTGTGGGGGGAGTGAGGTCGCAACTGCCGTTGTCTATCAAGGCTGATTTACCTGGTAAAGGCTTAGGGAACTCAATATTTATTTATACATGTGCCTGTAATTCTTTGCATGGATGTTACTCCTTGGATATCTGCGATGTCTTGGAGGCCTTGAATGCTTGCGACGTGTACAGGTCGTAGGAAGTTATCTGGAAGACCTAAGAGCACGCGCCGTCTATTACGGAGTCCAAAGTGGAATCAAAACGGAACGGTCGCCCGGAAACGGTGACCTGGTTCAAACGCGCATTCGCTTCATAGCTCATCAAATCTAGATCAACATCAAAGTGAACGACTTGCCACGCTTTCAAGGACTTTGCTAGAGGCCTAGAACCTTGCCGAGTGAACGATTCGTATGCGTATTTCCATTCACACTCACCTCAACCACCGAGACCGCCTGCAAAGCTACGCGACAGCAGGAATCAGCGCCATCGCCCACCCGCATCAGCCAATCTCACTGCACCAGTCAACCACCAACCAGCCGACACATCGCCAGCGTGTAACGGCGATCCGTCTCAAGCCTCAGAGGATCTTCGGCAGCTTTAGCAGTTGAGGAGCAGTAGGGGAACTCTCTTGCGCGCGGGGGGCTATTGGATTGCCGCTCGCTCCGTAGGCTTGGCCTTTTGACCCTGTTCAAGGCCATTGAATCACCTAAAGCCGAGCTGCAGACCTTCTTGCAGAGAAAGGCCCAGCGGTAAATCAGCGAATTGCGGGAGAAACCGAACTCTCTTGTGCGACAGGAGAACCGAATTTTGTGACAGGTGAGTTGTGGTCATTCGTTTTTTTGTCTCGTCTCCTTTCCTGGGGCGCATCAACACCAATACCATCGTTCGTCATTTTTTGGTGGCTGCCGTCATTGCAACATTGCCCATTCCTTCCGTTGCCAAATGATAGGGACAAGTGCCGGGCTTGTCTGATAGCAGCCGGACGGAGGAAGTACCTACTTGGGCGACAAGTGGGAAAAAGGGAACCCATCCATTCTCACCGGCAGACTCACCCGTGTATCCAACCATTGGATGCCTCGATGCTGGATGCTTGTTTCTTGGACCCTCTATGCTGGATGATCATTAGCCACACGTGCAGCAGCCCGCCTGTGCGAATCCCTGATTCAGAGCCAGTCAGTCAAGCGACCAGCCTGGACGTCTTGCGTTAACGTCCTGCTCCTCTTTCTTGGCTTGCGGCGGGCGGCGCGGGAGCGGGAACTGGCACTGGTTAGTCGATTGTCCAGACATCAGCCTTGCATGCTCCTCCATCTTGGGTTCAAGCGGATCTTCACCAATCACCACCAGTGAAGCGGCATTTGTCCCGTCCCCTTTATCACCAGACACCAGATACATTATCACAGTGCCTACTTTGTTGCACTTTCCCCTTCGGCAGTCGCCACTGACATCCCACGGAGCTGCACCTTCCCAGTCTATCTCACCCTTGCCTGTTGCCCTTGGACTCCTTCCTTCCTTCCTTCCTTGCCTTGCCTCAACCTTGACATCGGGTCTTGGCTTTGTCCCCTGGATCCTTCCTTGGTTGGCTCTTGCCATTTGGGCTGACGCCCCCCCAACAATTGAGCTTATTTCAGCCTCGTCGCAACCAAAACTCCAAACTTGCCTCCCGATCGCCCTTTTCTTGCATCGTCCGACTTTTATCTAAACCTCGACTCATCGGGCACATGCGCGCATCTGATCTTTGATCTGGAGACACTTGCAGCCTTACGAGACTAGATATAAACCCTATCACATCCTACTCATTCCTGATATCTACTATTGTCGCACCTGCATTCTTCCCTCCAGCTTTAGATAGGTGTCCAAAACTCAATACCCCGCCAGTGCGGATATTGTCAACATGAGTTCTCGTCCGCGCCGCTCGGCGGCCACCAGGGCCAATGAGGTTATTTCCGTTCACGCCAGGATGGCTGACTCTCCCGAAAGAAACGAGCGAAGTGAAAGAAGCATGTCGTCGAGACGGTCTGGTCGCGCCTCGGGCGTGTCTGTCTCCCGAGATGGCCGCTCCTCACCAGGCGGCGACCGGCATCTCAGCTTGACTGTCAAGATGCCATCCAACAAGCTCCGACAGGCGACACGCGGTGGGCGTGGCTTTGAGGGCGGTGAAATTGTTTCAGGCAAGCGAAACCGGGGCGCAAAGAAGAGCTACGTAGTCGACTCTAGCCCCGATGAAGATGAGGAGGAGGAGGAGGAAGCAGAGATTGAAGTGGAGGAGGATGATGACGATGAAATGGAGGAGGATGCTGAAGGCGAAGAGGATATGGACGTCGACGCTGAGGGAGAGGATGCCGAAGGCGATATCGATATGGACCTCGCCCCTCCTCCCCCCACCATCACCGTTTCCAAGCCATCCAGGTCCAAGCCGGCGCCCAGAGCATCTGCCTCTAAGGTGGTGCCAGATGATGACGACGACGACGACGATCTCAGCGACCCAGCCGATAGCGATGCTGGCGACGAGACTATGGGCTTCGGAGATGAAACCATGGCCGACGAGGATGCTGAGGGCGAGGAGATAGAGGTTGCTGGTCAAGAGGGCGACGAGGAGGAAGAAGAAGAGGAGGAGGCAGACAGCGACGACGAAGGCAGCCAAGACGAGTCTCCCGACCTCACCAAGATGACCAAGCGCCAGCGAGCCCGCTTCGAAGATGAGCCGCAACAGTACATGAAACTCTCAGATGGTAGGTTTACGGTCACATGATGAATCTAGCAGGGCTAACATTTTGGGCAGAGGTGCAAGCCAAGAAGGTGTTTACGGCAGAAGAACTGTCTATGCGACGTCAAGAAATGGCCCGACGACGCCGCAACCTCAGCGAGAAACGAAACGAGGAAGTCAAGGTATGGCAACGCGACTAAAATTCGAGTCTCGAAATAGCATGAACTGACATTAATTTCAGATGGAAACTATCAACAAGCTCCTCAAGAAACAGGCGCCCAAGGTCAACCGGAAGGCAGCCGGGAACGGAGACGGAGGCGATGACAGTCAGAAGCCGAACCCAGCCTTTATCCGATGGGTCAGCAACAAGAGTGGTGTGCGGGTCGCGGTGACAGAGGAGATGCTCGAGAGCCCGGCCGGGACAATCTTTGGGCCGGCTCCGAAGCCAGTATCTAGAAAGCTGGTGGAGGAGGTCTGAGGCTGTGAATCAGAGATGCTGGATTGAGGCTCTGAATCAGAGACGCACGCACAGACGGACACCCGACGAGTGTCTGCTTTTCCTCTCGTTACAGGGCTTGCACAATAGGGAACAGTCGGACAGAAGGGTTCAATAGGTGTTCACATGGTTTCTTTTTGTATTTACTCGTTTACAATGGATGGATCGCGGGTTCGTAGACAAAATTGACCATGCACGTGCTCAAGGTCAGGACATGGCAGTTCCTCGAGCGACAAGTGACCGGGCATGAAAAAATCACCTGAATTGTTATTTCATACGTCATAGCTATTAAAAGACCTAAAGTGGATGCATCAACGGCTGCAAGCTCTTTGAAAATGCTGTTGAGGATACGTACCTAATGCTCAGATGTGCGAACAACCTCACGAGGGCAACGATCAGATTGAAAGAGACATTGTGAACAGCAGCCAAAGTCCCAAACAGGATAAAAGGGATTCAATCATCTTCAAAGGCATTTAATCTCCCGTTCTGGAAATTCCTCAAGTCGTAGAATTCAAGCTCGTTGACCCATGCACAATCTGAGGTGACCCCTTTGCCTGCCATTGTCCTCCTCCCGGGCGTTGACTCGACCGGCGCAACCAAGGGCAGAGAAAACTCAGATGCACCTCAGATGGATTAGGAATGACATCATGGACTTGAGTGCGTGCATTTTAATGTTCCGCTTTTGTCGTGGGCGGGTATCAATATCAAAATTTTTCTGACGGCTGGTTGACAGTGCAGCAGGCAGACAATGGACTTGCGGATTTTTTTTCAACACCATGAATTGAAATCGCCATTGAGACGATGAGACAGTGATACAGACTCATTGAATCGAATCAATGGTGATGTTTTTTTATTATTGTGTCTTTGGCAGTCTCAATGCGTAGAAATCTGTAGTATATATAGCCCCTATCTAAAAAATCTCAACACCAAAACCTCAACATCACGAACTTGACCCCTGACCACCACAACGATGCCAAACCACCAAGAACAAAGTCCAAACAGGTCGAGCACTCGTTTACAGACATGGAGAAACACCAACAGACCGATCGCAGGGCCATTGGTGGTAAACGCCGGGCCCACACGGGTTCTCACCCATGTCGCCAGTTCTTGACAGCTCCCTGACACTGCCAGGACAATCCACCAAATCTGAGGAAAATCTGAGGGACACAGTGGGCTTCATGTGCGCCACACGGTACACTCGCTCAGACCAGCCGGGTATTTTACCTTAAGACTTTTTCTCCCCCCCCCCCTCCTCTTCTCTCTTCTCTCCCACCACCCATCGTCAGATATTGAACAACCAAGCTTCGCAGCACACATTCAACAATCTGACACTTTGCGATCAATCATTCACTTCTCTTCTGTCTATCAAATCTTTCTTCGTCTTTACGGCTGGATCCTTTGTCTTCTTTCTCTGAGATTACTTCTGATCCTACTTTGAAGCGAAAAAAGCGCGAGAACACAGGAGTCAAGCTTCTTTGCATCAATCGCATTTCCACAATCTTCATACACAACGAGCTCTTTGCTTCGCTTTACCTTTTCGCTTCTTCTATCATCGATAGTCGAGCTTTCTTTTCATCCCCTCTTCGCTTCTGAATCTTGCTGCTGCGCAGTCTCGATTCATTCTCTTCCGCATACCGAACCCCCCTTCTTCTCTACGACTTCCAGTCTTCGGACGCGATATCCACCACACCCCTTCTTTCGAGACTCGCTACATCGCTTGTTTCTTATCAAGATCTTCATTCTAGTCACAGACTTCAATCAGATCTTTCTTCATCATGTCTGAGCGTGTTTCTCGCGAGGACGTCGACCAGCGCATCAACGGTCCTGGTTTCAACCGAGACACTCTTGTCGGCAACCCTGACCCTGCTGCCACGGACTTCAACGGAATGCATCTCCAGAACATGCAGAATGTCATGAACACCCACCTTGGCCTTGGCGCCTTGAACGTGCCTATCCTTCCCGGCCAGAGCGTGAGTATCACATTCATCCCCCTTCCCCTTCCCCTCAGCACGAAATGAGATGAAAAGGCGGCTACTGACAAACGCTTTTTTTCGCAGGTCGATCAAGCCTACCAGAATCAGTTGGCTAGCTTCATCCAGCAGCCTGTCGCTACCGACAAGGCTGCCGACAAGGCTACCGACAAGGCTCAGGACCAGGCCCAGAAGGTCAACGACTTTGCTACCGCCGGCTTCCCCATGAAGCAGTTCCCTGTCAACAACGGCTACCTTCCTCAGAACGGCTTCCTCCCTCAGAACGGTTTCTTCCCTCAGAACGGTTTCCTCCCTCAGAACTGTTTCCTCCCTCAGAACGGCTACTTTCCCCAGAACGGTTACCTTCCCCAGAACCCTTACGTCTTCAACAACGGCTTTGGCATGCCCCACGGCTTTGCCTTCAACAACCAGTTCAACGCTACCAACTTGTTCGCTGCCAACAAGGAAGATGCTACCAAGAACAACGCTGTCATGTCGGCTAAGGAGGTAAGTCCACACCCCCGGAATTGACTTTGCATATCTCACTAACTTCATCTCAGTTTGGAACCCTCTCCGAAGATGAGTTCAAGGCTATGATGTCTCGCCTCGACGCGGTCAAGGCCGACAGCTCCAAGGACAACGCCGAGAAGACTTCTACCGCTCCTGGTGTCGTCGACCCGGCTCTTGCTCTTGGCAACGCTGCCGCAGGTAACAATGCTTCTTCTTTCAACCCTGGCAACCTTGCCACTGGTCTTCCTACTCCCCAGAAGAACTCCTTCCTCAATTTTGTTCCTTCTGCTCCCAAGGCCCAGGTCCAGCAGCAGCCTGTTCCCCCTACCCCATCCAAGCCTCAGGCTCCTGCCTCCTCCATCGATCCCACTCTTCTCGCTCAGTCCGCTCAGCCCCAGAAGAACCTCGCTCCTCAGCCGGCTATCAACCCTCGCCAGCTTCCCGCTCAGCCTGTTCGTCGCGTTGGTCAGAACTTCCCCGTCCCTCAGCAGAACATTGTCAGCCCTGAGCAGGCCGCTCAGTTGAACAAGCAGCAGCAGATTCCTCAGCAGAACCAGCAGGCTCCTCAGCCTGTTACTCAGCGTGCGCCTGTGCAGGTTCAGCAACCTGCCGCTGTTCAGCAGTTCGTCCCTGTTCAGCAGTTCGTCCCTGTTCAGAAGCCCGTCTCTGTTCAGCAGATTGCCTCTGTCCCCCAGCAACATGCTCTCACCCAGAAGCAGTCCGCCCCCGGCCAGGCCCAACAGAAGCCTCTTTGCTTCCCCCAGGTGTCTGCATCTCCTACCAAGAAGACTCCCAAGAAGGAGAAGGAGAAGGAGAAAGATATATTTCAATATGTCGACCATGAACAGGCCTCGGGAGCCAAGCCTGCCCCACGTGGTCGCCCATCTGTGCGATATGTCACTGACGACGAGGACACCATGCCGGCGAAGAGCACCGTTTTCTCTACTGCCTCTGCCCAGGAGACTCCTGACATGACGTTCATCAAGGAGCTTGGTCATACTGCTACCAAGACACCCAAGAAGTCCACCCCTTCTAAGCCTCGTGCCAGGAAGCCCGCCGCTCCCAAGGCCCCCAAGGCTCCCAGGAAGCCCGCTGCCCCCAGGAAGCCCGCTGCCCCCAAGAAGCCCGCTGCTTCCAAGGCTCAGGTTCCCGCTCAGGCTCCTACTCCTGCCCATCCCGCCAACTTCAACAAGCCTACTCCTGTTGATGACGCTTCTGTCACCGAGGATGCCTCTACCTCAGATGATTCTTCCCTCTTTGATGGTGCCTCTGCCATTGCCGATTCTTCTGACCTTGACGATGCTTCTGACCTCGAGGAGATTTCCGCCTCTGAGTTTGCTACCAAGCCCGCTCGGGTCATCACTCGCACCCCTTCCGACGTCGTCGTGTCCAAGAAGAAGCGTGGTAAGCAGTCTGCCGCCACCGTCGAGGGTGATGATTCTTCTCAGCGCCAGTCTTCTCAGAATGGCGATCTCGACCGCAAGTCGAGCGGCCATGAGGTTCGAGTCAGCTCTGATGAGAAGAAGCCCAACACTTCTCCCACTACCAACAAGCCCAAGGGTACCTCTGAGACTGGCTAGAATCCTGCCTCTGACAACAACAACATCGATCCCCAACTCAAGGCTGTTGATACCAAGGTTGCTTCCGATCCTTTGCGGCAATTCGTATTCAACATCGCCCAGCAATCGTTCTTGGCCGGTGCCAAGGAGGCTTGCAACAAAATCGTCCAGAAGAGTACCAAGCATTTCGAGGAGCTTGGTACGTTCTGCGGTTTCCAGGTCCAGCTTCCTGAGGGTGTCAGCTTCGATGATGCTGTTGCTGCTTGCCACACTACCATGGATGTGATGGCAGATGTTCAAAAGAACGCTGACTCTGCTGCTATCCTCATCTTCTGCCATAACAATGCCCGCTACGAGCAACTTGTCCCAACTGCCACCAAGGCCACCAACCGCTCTACTTCTTCTCCCGCGAGCATCACGATTGTCAACAAGGAGAACGACACTGCTACCGTCTCTAAGGAGACTCAGCCTCAAATCGCTCAACAGCCTCAGACAAACACCACCTCTGACAACGCCTCTTCCGAGAAGGCCTCTTCCACCAAGGCCACTGCCAACAACAAGCGCAAGTCCGATGCCGAGGACCGCACCCAGAACAAGAAGGCTCGCACCGACAAGTCTGATGTTCCCACTGTTCAGCCCAGCATTCAGTTGATCCTTCCCAATGCTCCTCTGATCACCTCCCAGCCTCAGTCTGTCGAGGTCGCTGAGTCTACCCAAGTTGCTCAGACTGCTGCTGATGCTACCGCCGAGGCTGCTTCTGAGGTTTCTGACATTGAGATGGCTGATGCCCCTTCTAAGCCTTCGCACAACGTTGACTACAGCTTCGATATGCCCATGTCTTTCGACTTTGAGATTGCCAGCGATGACACCAACACTGCTGAGCCCGAGACTGTTGCTGAGTCCGAGACTGTTGCCCAGCCTGAGGCTGTCACCCAGCCTGAGACCATTGCCCAGCCTGAGACTGCTCTCTGGCCCGAGTTCGATCCCAGAGATCTTCTCAACACTAACTTGCTCATGGGCACCTCTCCCGGGCCATTCAACGCCTACCTTACGCACGCCCCCGAGGCTGAGAACCCCCTCGCGTCCCAGTCAGTCGAGCATGGACTCTTGTTCCTTCAACAGACGATGAACCAGGAAGAGAACACTCAACAGGACGAGAACACTCAACATGACGAGGCACTTGCCAACTCCTTCAAGCCCATGATCCCTGGCCAGGAGGATGACCTCTTTGGTGATGATGCTATGCCCCAGATGTCTCAGGAGGAGTACTTCAACGACTTCGACTTTCTGAACCCTTCCCTCTGGTCCTAGCTCTGATGAATGACACTGGACAATGATTGATGGAAACAAAGTGGTGATGGTAACTAGGACAGGATGGAACAAGGATGGTGATGATAGCTACGAGGATAGGATGGAACAAAAATGGTGATGATGATTGCGAGGATAGGATGGAACAAAAATGGTGATGATGGTTGCGAGGATAGGATGGATCAAAAACGGTGATGGTTATGAGGATAGGGGATGACAAGCATTATGAATGAAAATGGAGATGACTAGACACTCTACTCTACTGTCCCCTGCTGTGACTTGACCTTGACTGCATGCGAGAGTGTATTGACTCGTGATGTGAGGGTATATAGATTGTGGTATCAAGTGTATGGTGTTGGCAGAGCCTCACCTGGCATGAACAACAGAACAACTACTAAGCGCCAAGTCTCAGCACCAACTTGAATGAGGATGATGGCATAGAGCGATGATGGTCAGAGAAAAGACCCTGGACCATTGCCAGGATAGTGGTTGACAACTGATAGTCTCCACCGGCATAGATTGCTCACAGGCGGCGGTGAATTGACCTGCTTTGTCAAGGGATGGAGTAATGTATCGGTCAAGAGATGATCAAATCAGGCTGGATGACAGCCGCGATAGGCGACCCCTCGCAACATATGTTACACTCTGTATCCCGTACACATTACGTCAGTCGTCACATGGAGCTGATTACCGAACAACAAGAGTCACATTTTATAAGACGGAGGCAGATTTCCGCGGGTTTTGTCAATGATAAGTCCATCTGATCAAGATTTGTTTCCTTGCTTGACAGACAAGGCTGTGCTTGCGGAGGCGAAAAAGAAGCACGGGCAAAAGTCAGAAGGCAAAAAAAAGGAGAAGACAACGCATGAATGAACCAGGGCCCATCACTTGCGACAAGACAGCCTTGCTCTGCCGGGGATAAGGTGGACTTGAAGGGAGGTGGTGGAGGGGAGGGGGGACCTTGCACTCTGAACCCATGAAATGTCTTGGCACAACCATGTCATTGTCGACAGTTTTGTCTTGGATAAGAGGTGGAGACTGGGGAAATGAGTGTTTTGGCTAGTGTATTTAACTGCGTGCCATCTGTTCTGTTTCACTTTGTGTGTAACTGGAACGTCCAGGGTGAGGGCATTCACGAGATGCAAGTCTTTTTTGACGGGGGAATTCATCACATCATGTGACTTGACTTGGGACTTTGATGCATCCAGCGCCTCTGACCGTGCATCTACAGGGCGTAAACCAGCGGCTGACTCGTACCCCGCCAATCAGAGCCCTCAATTGAGCGCCCCGGCTTTGAGTGTCTTGCGTGTGTGTGTGTCCACTGTGTCCAGGTCCCCTTGGGGAGGGGGGCTGGGCTGGGCTTGGCTGGTTCCCACTGTTAAAAGTCTCGTTCATCCCTGTCTTTGCATTCGCGCCCTGCGCCTGCGCTGAGGCATGGACGTCGAGTCGAGTCGAGAGTTGAGTAAAAAAAGAGTCACACGACAAGAAAGATCCACTCGTAGCTTCTGACCCAAAAGGAAAAAAACCTGCTGTAATAGAATGGATGTAGGTATCTATAGAATTACCCAAGATGGTTGATTATGTCGGGGAAGGGCGAAAAACAGTCATCACGAAGCAGCTGCTGTTTATCGACTTCCGGTCCCGGCTCCAGGGGGGAGGCGATTACGATTACAGGGCTCTGTTCGCTGTAGCTGGGGGCTGTGCGCAGTGACCATTTTCATGGATGGATGGAAAGACCTGGACCTTGAACCTAGCCCCTCCGCTTTCCTCACTCACCACCACCATCGCCATCACCATCCCCCCAGGTGTGCCATCGCTTCGTCGGCCGCGCGACCTCGCTCCGAAAAATACCACGCACACACAGACGCTCGCTGACACGCCAGAGGCAAAGACGCAAGGCTGGGGCGGTACTGTACAACACCTCGAGTAGGGTTCCAGGGTGGGTTCCATCTTGCTTGTCCGGGGTTTCGTTAGTGGCTGCTAAAAATTTTGTGGCCCGCAGTCGCACATGCGTCGCCCGTCGTCTTCGTCGATGGACTAGACGTTTTGCTAGGTCGTGTCCGTCAAGAGTCAATTCCGCCCTGCCCTTTCTACCCAACCGGTTCATGGGAACAGACGTTGAATGCTTGGTTTTGCGGCGTGAACCCGGGGGTCACAAGCCCGCCAAGAAGAAAAGCAGCTGTCGCCCGACGCAACAAGGCGCCGACGAACGAGCGAACGAACGGGTCCGTCCACCGTGTCGAGACCTCGAATTACTCGCTCAGCAGGTTCCAGACCAAGAAGCAGCAGCAGCAGCAGCAGCAGCAGCAAGCGTGCTACAACTCTGTTCAAGTTCTGGACCCCTGCCCGCGATCCTCGAGCTTGAGCACCGGGCGCCCTCTCCCGATCAATCATGTCGCCTCGGACGCCAAATCCGTCTGTCGCCTCAGCCGTCGTCGGCTCCGTCCGTGACCAGGCGCCCATCGATGCGACTGTCGCCGTCCGTGAGTTGTTGATCTCTCTTCTCTTTTTCGCGTTCCCCCTTTGGATTATGGCCATATCCTAGATCTCCCATGGTGTCACCCGTTTTTTTTGCCCTCACCCGTCTCCATAATCTGTCCACTCGGCCACCACCGTCGTCGTCGTCGACAAGCTCATCTTTCCCATCTCCCTCCATCTTCTCCTCGTCGTGTTCTGCAGAGAGAGACAGGGTCAAGGCGGCCCAAGGTCGATCACCGCTAGATTCAAAAACCGGAGACTGGAGAAGCGCGCAGGGACAAGGACCTCATGAGCATCCAAGCTTCTGTTGGCCCCCCCTTGAATCACGGCCGAGGTGCATCTTGTGCAAACCTTACATTAAAGACGGCACACAAGAGTCTCTTCCCCTTCTTGAAAGTCTTGTCTTGCTTGTCTCGCCTTTCGCCGTGTTCTAGCTCGTCTTTTTGTGTCTTGTCTTGATCCCCAAATCTTCTCGAATTCCTCGGCTTCCCCAGCGTGTCTCAGCTCAGGCAGACACACACTCACATCATATCACATCCCATCCATCGGCTGCTGCCCATGAGGGTCTGCTGTCGATCATTTCTTAAGTGAGCCCAAACCTTCTGCCTCTTTTTCAACGCTCTCTGCTGCTCTCGGTTGCCGTCTCGTACCTACCCTTGGTTCCCAATTGCCAATAGTCTTGGCTTTGGCTCATGACAGCTTCTGTCCTGGCCCCGTCCTCTTATTCCCTGACCCTGCTCCATCTCCCTGCCTTCCCTTCCTCTTCCCCGCGTTACAGGTCGACGTCACTTGCCATATGAGGAGACAAGGTCAACAGACTAGAGAGAACCACTTGTTTATGGCCAAGTCAAAAGCCACTCAGCTTTCTGTCTAGCTGCCAACAGTCTAATCCACTCCCTGTCCCATCCTTCTCGCGCTTTACCTTAACCTGACCTCGCAACGCCACCTCCGCTCAAGGATACCACCACCGCCTCCCATATATAGCTTTGGGCACCCCCAGTACGACAAGTCACCACCCCATTCCCCTCTGCTGTTGGTCCTGTCCTGTCCTGTCCTGTCCTGCTGAATCATTCATCATTCCCTTGGCTTGCCTCTTGTCTGCCTTTTATACACGGACCTTGTCCCCTTTACACTACACTCTACAGTACAACTCTCGGGAACAAGACGACCTCTTACACGGCGCTTAGTCGCTAACAAAGAACAAGAACAAGATCAGCAACAACCATTATCAAGAACCGGCATCATACCACCCACGTCGACAACCGTGCATCCTCTCCTCCAAGTCGCCTCCCTTCCCCCGCATTCCCCATCGACAACTGCCGCTACCGCTACCGCTATCGCTGCCGCTACTCCGACCACCATCCCACGTCTAACAGCGGTTTCTGAGTCACCTTGTGTGTCGCGTTCCTCACAACCAGCCTCAGCAAGCTCGGCTACGGTTGCCTCGAGGGCCTGTAACGCCCAGGCACACTCGCACTCACGCTCACACTCATCTTCCACCATGATATTCTCCGACATTTACAAGAGCCCGCGATCACCCATCGCCAAGCTCAGGCACCACTCGGTTTCGATGCCGACTCCACTGTCCACCTCTACCCCAGATTGGTGTGACGATGACCACGCCGACCTCCTCAGCAAGGACAAGGTGAAGCAAAAGGATGCGGTCAAGCGATATCTCGAGGTCAAGGTCAAGAATGATTGGGAATTCTTGTGGCCTTCTCGTGTGGTTGACCCACCTCTCGTAAACGGCTCCGTCGTTGTCGCAGATGCGACATCCGAACCATATGAAGGAGCCAACCAGCCGCCAGCAAGTCCGGGTGCAAACGAGCCTCCAATCCCAATCCAGGATGAGATGCGCGACGATGATGGGTACCAAGTAGACGATGTTGAGTCGTCAGATGATGACGACGACAACAGCGACGCTGAATCGACTTACAGCACTGTTTCGGAAGACCTCGTTCACTACCGCCCGCGCATGGAGTGGACATCAGATCTTTCCGATGACGATGAGCCCATGCCTTCGCGCTCCCCGTTCCGGTTCGACAGCCCAAACACGGTAGGCTCAGCTGTTCAGGCTACAGTCCTCGCCAAGCGCGCCAAGCGACGGAGGGCGGTTCGCAAGGAGATGGAATGGAACGAAGGACTGGCTTGCTTCGAGGCACGGCGAAACGCATGGACTGGCGCACGAACTGTCCGTATCCGCAGCAAGCCTGTCTCACCTCCGGCTGTGTCACCGCGATCTCCCCGCCGCTTCTTTTTCCGTCGCTCCATGTCGGGATCTCCTCCTAGCTCTTCTACAGCGTCGACTCAACCACCCCAGACCAGCGACGGTTCCGATGGCTCTTCTCTTGCTAGGAGCGATGACCTCCGAAAGCAGCAGTCCAAGGATACCACCCCTTCGACGACTCCGTCGAGCCGAAATTATCCAGTAGAGGTGTTGCTGCCGCTTGCGCCGCCTCTTCTCCCCCCTAACAACGCGCTCCGAGCCTCGATTACTCCCTCAGTTTACCTCAGCCTCTACGACAAAGTCATCATCCACAGCCTTCAGCCGTCATGCCCTATCAATCTCTCCGACATGCTTCGCGCCTGCGTCTCAGGCTGGAAGCGCGACGGTGAATGGCCCCCAAGACCGACCATGGCTCCCCCGGCGCCAATCGTCAAGAAGAAGAAGCCCAAGAAGCCCACAACTCCACCCCAGGAGAAGGATGGTTCCAGCAACATGGCTCGTCGCATGAGCTTTGGCCTACTTGGGCGCGACAAGGACGATGCCTCAGGGAGCGGGGCCGGAAAGGGTATCCGCCGTAGTTTGGTTCGGGCCCTCGGCATCGGCGCTCCGGATAATACTCCAGCGGAGAGACCTACGGCGACATGATGGCCGGCACACTTTGACACGAATTTTTTGATGATTACCCACGATCACATGAAGAGGACTATCGTTGACGACTGATGCATGGCGCTTGGATCTGGACCTTCTTTCACTTTTCTTATTTTTGTTTTGGCCTCTGGCATACTGCAGAGAGAGAAGGCAAGACGGCTTGACTTCTCTGGTGTTTTTCTCTCATCTACGTCCTCATATCGGGCTTTTTCTCCACGGTAGGATCATTGTTTGAGCCTGGAGTTTCTGCGCGAGGTCTCTACCAACCAACCAACCACGATATTGATACCTGGCTTTCTTACGTGGCGGGCCTAGAAGGCAAAGGCAAAGGCGGGTACAGCACATAGCTTAGCATTTTTGAGTACGGACGGGATATGTGGTGCCAGCATTACGATAGCGCTGACGAATTGTTTTTTTCTTCTTGTTCTTGTTAGTATATGTCTACGTTTACACAAATACCACTGATTTTTGTATTATATCTCTTCTTTCACGTGCCGCCGGAGAGCGAGGGAGGGTGTAGTGACTGACTTTTTTACGTTCCTGAAGGATGATGCAATTGACTCGCGATGGCGTCTGTCATGGCTCGATCGATTGCTCAAACTCGGAACATGCCGTGAGTTATCACATGCCTCAACGATATTGTTCCATTCAGCTTCCATGACAGGTATGTAACTAGGTCCCCAGAAGAGTAAGGTATGCATGGAAGATTGTGAAGCTGTTGAGTGGCTTGCATGATTTCAAGAGACGAGACAAGACAGATGCAGGTCGACGTGTCAAAGACCAAGTGAGGGTCCTTCCCGTCAAAAAGCTTATCCAGTCTCGACCATAATTACACGTCAATAAAAGCCTTTTGCATAAAAAATACAGTTGTCATTGTTGAGCTGAATAACTAACAAAAAGCCACTCCAAATAACGTCGAGATCTATCAAGATTTGTTTGAAAAATAAAAAAAGAGTTCCTATGTTGTTTTGAGTTGAAGGAACTGTAATAATAAATAAGCTTGGGCTGTGACGAATCTTGAGAATTATAAAAAAGGAAAAGCGAGGCTTAGAAAGCATAGAGTCGAGAAACTAGCCACGTAAAGCATCAAAGGCATAAAAGCATAAAACATTTCTAAAACACAAAAAAGAGCCACTTTATTCGACGATCTCTTGGACTCCCTCATCCTCAAATAACCTTGCCTCGGGGTCCTTAGCTAAGAACGATAGGACACCCGCCAAGTCCTCGAGCAACTCCTCCGCGTAACCGCTCCACGACTGCACCGTGACAATCTCAAGTGTGAGGGTATCACCAGAGGGGAAAGCCTGAATCTTCCACTCGCGCAGGGGTTCTTCGTGAACGTAGACCGTCTCCATTCTACTACTAGCAGTCTGAAAGTCGAGCGTCTCAACGTGGTCAACATCTTGATGAACCACCGTGTCGAACCAATCCGTCGTCTGGGGCCAATCTGTGCAGAGACGAACAAGTTCATTTAGGCCGACTCCTTCATGCGCTGAGGAGGCGATGTGTTGGTCTTGGACGTGGACGAGGAGGTCTGAGACTGTCCAGGCGGGGGAAAACTTGACGCGCACGGGGGCATATTGCCAGCAGGGTCCCATGACGAGATCAGCATTAGGAAAGTCAATGTTTCGACCGCTGACGACCTCGCCGAATGTGACGTCTCGTGTTGAGAGGCGACGAGCGAGGCATAGTGCCCAAGCAGCCGTAGGCAACGTGGCCACAGTCACGTCCTTCGACCTCGATGAGATGTCCACCGTCTTCTGAATGGCAAAGTGGTTCTTCTTCTCGACGGGCACATCCGGTCGTAGTATCGACATGGAAGAGCCCTCAAGCAGCTCTTTCCAGTAATCAACCGCCTTGGGAATATTCTCACGAACCACGTGTCCCACGTAGGATGAGAAGGGAACAGTCTCCTGAACAGGTTTATCCTCATAGAGCGCCGAAAGCTGCTTGAGAATCAAAGGCAGACAAATCTCATCATACTGAGCATGCGAGATACGGAAGATGAGACAGGCCTTATCACCTTCACCCTCAACGAGGAACCACTTGACAAAGACGGATCCGAGAGGCATCTTTGTCAACACGTCAAGTTGACAGAGCTGCTTAGAAAAGGGTTCGACTTGGCTGTCAATCTCATAGTGGACAAACTCTGCCTCGAGGTCTTCAATGACGACACCGTAACCTTGGTCTTCGTGCTCGACAAACACAGTCCGTAGCATCTCGTTGCGTGAGACGAGCTCTCGGCAGCTGGCCATGAGCTTGGCCCGATCAACCGCCGAGTCAAAGTACATGAGCTCGTAGCGTGTTGAGAAGCGAGGAATCTGAATAGTGCCCTTGACAGCAACCTGTTGAAGGAATCTTGTGGGAAGGACGTTGGCGATCTTCCACTCAGTGTTTGCTAGTTGAGGACGAACAATCTTGTCAACAAACTCGTCCTTGTTCTCAGCCTCGAGTAGTGAAAAGGCAGGAATCTCGACAACTTCATGGCTAACAGCCTCAACCTCTTCCATCGCGTTGGCCATGTCATACAAAGTCCTCTTCTGGAAGATCTGAACCACTGTCAACTTGACGCCCGCAAGACGAGCCTCTGACACGAGCTTCATAGCAGCAATCGAATCACCTCCACGAAGGAAGAAGTTATCATTGAGACCAATGTCCTCCTCCGAGAGTCCGAGGACACGACTCCAGAGACCCCGAAGCTTGCGCTGCTTGCGTGACGTGGCTGACACTCGCTTCGCTGGTCGTCGCTGGGTGAGAGAGGCCGCATTTGTCTTGGCAGTTTGATCAATAAACTCAACACGGCCTGAGGCGTTGAACTTGGCGAGCTTTCCAGTCTTATATAGGGTGCCTTCGAGGTTGGCCGTTTCATCGCCATACAAGGTGTTTAGCCAGGCAGGCCACTCGATCGCAGCATAGTCAAGTTCAGCAGTGCTTCGGATGATGAGCTCGCCCATAGCACCCTTGGGAAGGATACGCTTAGCATCATGTGTGTCGACGATGTAAGCAGACACGAGGTCAGGGTACTGCTTCAAGGCTTCATCGTCAACAGAAGCGCTCGCCATCTCACGAATGTCACTCCAGTTGTCCTCAGTAAGGTAAGCCAACTCCCCTAGACGAGTCTGACTCTTCTCAGCAAGCATCTGGGCAGTTTGTTTGACCTGATCCAGAATCCGCTCCATGAGAGGCTTCGCCACACACTTGGAGTCGAAGCTCGCCATGATGAGGAAGCCCTTGGGATCGATGGAGCACACCAGCATGAGAGCATACGTGTTGAACTTGAGCGCTTCTTGGGCAGCTTCCTCGTCACCGGCAGGGACCAGACGATCCGCAGGCAGATCTTCGCCAGAAACATCATCGCCTGCTGTGCTCGGGTGAAGAACAAGGCCGGTACGGAGTTCACACGCCTCTAGAGCGTCAGGGCTGAGACGGCGGATATGCTGAAGACCATAGTGCTCGTGGGGGATCTGAGAGACTGTTCCTTCCTGAACATCCTGAAGATATTCAGATACAGGAGCCTCGTAGTCGACTTGTACGCGGACAGGA
>NIZV01000299.1:0-52975 GCA_003947045.1 Fusarium ambrosium
TATTTAAATTAATAAAAGGATTCCTAAAGGTATAAGATAAAAAAGCTAGCTATTAAGAATAAGATATAAAAGATATATTACTAAGGCTTCTTTTTAATATAAGTTAATAGAGAGGGGATTAAGGTTTTTAAGAAGTTAAGTTATATAAGTAACTTAGCTATTAAAAAGGCAAAAGGTTTTAGTCCTAGAGGTAAAAAGGTTTAGTTTATAGAGGTTAAAGGTTTATATTATAGCTATTAGGGTTAATTAACCTATTAGGAGCTATATATTAGTTAAGGCAGCTTAGATATAGAATTTCAGTAGGTTGCCAAACTAAATTAGCGTATATATCAACTTTGAACACGGAGGCAGGGACCAACACGGGATGCAACAGCGACCTTTCTTTGGTGTCTCCATTCTACCTCTAGAACAGTCCTAATCAACAGACAGTAAAATCTTAGTGCATGGTAAATGGCGGAATAATGGGAACAACATGGAGCTACCATTACCTCCAAATGATAAATAAACTCTAACTTCCTTATAAGAATCATGCACCGAGTCCATGCACCCAACACGTCGGCCGGCGCCTTGAGCGTCTCGGCACCGACCCTTCGGCGCGGACAAAATTAAGTTCCCGATAAGGCTGAGGGAAGGCCTCAGGGGGAACAAAAAGTCTTTTTCCCTGGCTTATCTCCCATCATTTCCAGAAATATTTCCAGGGGTAATTCCCAGAAAGGTGAACCCAAGATCTGTCGTGATCCCGAGATATTCCCTTACTTACCTATGGTTGGAACACCTCTGGTTTCTGTCTTGGATAGGAGCAAGAAGGGTGCAGTTTAGGAGGCTGTTTGTTGATGCCTGCGTCTTATTTATCTTTGCACTGACCTCACTCCAAAATGATGGCAATGCTGAGATCAGGACCTCTGAGAAGGCTCAGCACCCGCATGACGTTGAGTTGCCGCAAGATTACCGCCAACTCATTGTTATGGTTCGCGATGAGAAAGGCGGCAGTTTAGTAGTTTCCCGCAACACCGACACGGCCATAAACAGGCTCTATCTCCGTCGCGAAAGCCGAGATGCTAAGATAAATGCTTTTTAACACGATTATCTTGAGCTGTCAATGTTTTCTTCCCCTAAATACGGGGGTATATGACGCAAATCCATGCCTTTCAGGAGTGCACGTGCCTGAACACGGCAAGCCGATGCCTCCCACATTCCGACAACTGCCGCTTAGTAACCTCAACAACCAATCACACAACAACTTGGCTTTAACCCGACAGCCCAGAACCCATTGCTTGGGCAGCGCAAGTGGTCTGCTTTAAGCTGTTTTCATGGATAGCTAAGCCTCATTGAGGCTCGGGCTGGCTTCCGAAGACCGAAGAGGCGAACCATTCATGCGCCTGCCGAGATTTACAACCAACATTGGGTCGGCGACACGGCGATTATGACCCCGATGTTGTCCAGGGGCAAACCGCCGACCTCAGTCAAGTTCCTTTACATATGAGCTCGTGTCTGCCGCTTCGAGATGGATGGATTACTCTTGCTAATCATCCCTCAAGAGACAAGTCAACAACTTGCAACTCACACACCAAAGACACCATGACGATAATACCTCCTCGATCCACCAACCGAAAGCCCGCGAGCTCTTCGGCCTGGTCTGGAAAAATGAAAGCCTACATCATCCCCATCATCATGAGCGGTCTGATGATTCAACTCCTCTTTCTCGGAAACATGTCGTACATGTTTGGTACCATGTTCAAGTCCAACTCGCGCCTGCACAACCTCAAGATCCTCGCCGTCGACTATGACAATGGAGACATCGGCCGGTCCATCTCTGGTGCTTACGGTGCCTTGGAGTCAAAGCAGTTTCCCACTGTCAAGTTTGCCAAATCCTCTGATTATCCCACACCCGAATCTCTTCGCGATGCTGTTTGCAACCATGGCTATTGGGGTGCTATATATACACACTCTGGCGCATCCGATCGACTCCTGAATACCATCGAAGGTGATAACACGACCACTTACAACCCCAACGATGCTGTCACCTACATCTACAACAGCGCGTTCTACCCAGCTGCTTTCATGTCTCTCAAGGGCAGTCTGCAGTCTCTTGTTGCGGCCGCGTCCAAGTTTTACCCGATGTCCAACCCTGATGTGCTCAAGGGTGCCAACCTGACGAGCCCGGCGTCGGTCTCTGCACTCCTCAACCCATTCACAGCTACAGAGTGGGACATTATGCCTACCAACCAAGGAGCCCGAATCCTACTCAACACCGTGACTATGGTGATGCCAATTATTATGCAATTCTTTTTCCAGATGGGTCTGAATGGTATCACCGGCGCGGCCAATGTTCTTGCGGGCCAGTCCAAACGGGATGTGTACGTCTTTCGATTCTGCACTGGCAAGATCTTTACATTTGTCGCCGCTTTGGGCATGTCCGGCTACATCTGGGCATTCCGTGAGGATTGGGGTGTGACGGCCGGTCAGTTCTTTGAGACGTGGATGTGCATCTGGTTCTACATGGACATCAACTACCTCACCATCGACACTCTGGTGGGAACCATCATTCCTATGCAGTTCTTTGCCCTTTTCCTTCTTACATGGATCATCACCAACATCGCCTCTGTCGTATATCCTTTCGAACTAACACCCGGTTTCTACCATTGGTCATGGGCCTTGCCTTCGCACAACGTTTACCTCTTGCTTGTCGGAATTTGGTCTGGCTGCAGAGCCCAGATCGGCACAACGCTCCCTATTCTCTTCTCCTGGTGGCTGGTCACTCATGTAACCAGCGCTTGGTCCGTCCGCAAGAGGTGCTTGTTGGCTGAGGCAGAAGTACAGCAGAACGAGCAGGCACAACACGACAAGTTTGTTCGTTTCAGCACCGAGCAAAGCGAGCAATATGTACTCAACAGAGTCTCCTCTCGGGCTGAAAGCGACCGACCGTTGCCCGACCATGACCTTGAGGCGAACGGACCGGGGGTTGGAGAAAGCCTGCCAAACGGTAGCGAGAGTCGAACTATCATTAGCGCACCTTCTGATCGCGATGAGGGAAGGACGGGAAAGGAATGATCGACTAAGCGGCGTTTGGTGTCATTTTAGGAATTATAGACATGGTATGGTATTTACTGGGAAAGTTATTGATTTACAGTGGCTTGATATCCTCTGATCTAATAGATCAGACTGACTTGGACTTATGTACATTTCATAGATAAAAGAACAATCTCTTATATTTCTTTACTCTACCTCAATAACAAACACTCTCTTGGATTTCCTTGCGTACTTCTAACAAACACTTAATATTTAATATAGGTTACATATAACCAAGCTTGAGCCCTTGACTAAAATGTGATGTATTTTCTTCTTTTCTAATTTCCAAGGCAACGGTTGACGGCATATTTCGCAGACGAGCTCTCTCTTAGATTCTAGCTTCCACCTACATACAACACTACTTGTACAAGTTAATGCTTCCATCATATAGTTCCTTGTCTGATGTGGGTGATGTCCTTGGATGAATGATGAGACCACCATGTCGCTACGCTTTGCTATAGGTGCGGACAGGTGTTTCGAGTGAAAATCTCAAATCTAATTCGAGACATTGTACAGAAGTCGTCTAAGATTATATCCTAGAATTCTTTTATTTCTTTTCTTTTCTCTTCTCCTTCTTTATTTCATTGTCTTCATCCTACATATGACCTTCTCACCCTACACAAAAGCGCTGCATCAGGAGCAAAAAATGGTTCGGCGAATTTATCGGTACCCCGACGACGATACGATGTGGCGTTCTGCGAAGAAGGATGAGTGACTCTGAGCTAAACACAGCTTTACAGCCTGACTCTTGCAACTTTTTCGTGAAAATACATTGCATAAAGATGAAATTCATTCCTTAGATTCCATTGTCCGTTTCTCGATGCTCGGTCATTAATCGCCCGTGCCCACTTCTTCTCGGTGATTTCGGTTAAGCACGGACCGAGGTTCGAGCTTTGGAAAAAGACCGTGTAGTCATTTACTGCTACGGAAAAGAGCAGAGCGTTGAATTACCTGAGTACACGATAAAAGACGCGCTATAAAGTCTCATGATAATGTATTACCCCGATATAATCCTCCAGACACAAGCTGACCAAATGCCATTCCCACGATCCCCCCAAGATTGCCCATTCGCGGATAATCTCGACAATCACACAACCCCGGAGCCAAGAACACCTTGTCCCATTTCAGACCCTCAAGCCGAGGTAGATCCTTATGCGCGCCAAACAGACCCCGGCCGTTGAGGTGATACCTTCACCGCATCTGTCACCCGGAACTCTAACCCACTGTGGGGGATCCTCGAAAACCTTGGAACAACAGTTTTTACCCCACGGTTTCTGTTGACATTTCGCGGGGTCGTGGGGTAGCGAGGGTATAATAAGGTTATGTGCGTGCGGAAATTCTCGTGTGCCGTGTTGGCACTTTGCTACTTGTGTCATGATGTGGTCTGGCGTGTATCGCCTTCAGGGCTTGTTTCTCTGCATCTCACTCTTGGTCTCAGTGGTGGAGTCTGTGACTGTTCATGCGAATGGAGTCAAATATGTAGGCGTCCAGAATGAAACGTCCGGGTAAGCCTCCACCATCATCAAGGGTTGCTTTGGCTAAGATTTCTCTACAGGATCAACACCTTTTTGGGCATCAGATATGCTGAGCCTCCCGTCAAGGAGTTAAGATGGAGAGCGCCAGTCCCCCTCAAAACTAGAGGGCGGGGTATCAGGCAAGTCAATGCGACAGAGCCTGGCCCGGCATGCTGGCAGAGCTCGGCGGCCTGGCGCCCTAACGTGAAGTCGGATCTTGTGCAGGATGAGGACTGCCTGCGACTCAACATCCAGACACCAATGGACCCAGTCTCTCGTCAGTTGCCTGTGTTGGTCATGATCCATGGTGGAGGTGAGTTCACCCTTTCGCTTGATCAACACAATGCTAACATGTACGAGGCTACCTGGCCGGAAGTACGCAGTTCACAACAGGAGACAGCCTGGTCCACCAGTCCAATGGATCCGTGATTTATGTGTCTGTTCAATATCGTCTTGGTGCCCTAGGCTTCCTAGGCGGAGATGACCTAAGAGGTAAAGGAACATGGAACGCTGGCTTGCTCGATCAGCGACTTGCACTCGAATGGGTTCGGGATAACATCCAATATTTTGGCGGTGATCCTACTAGAATTACTATCACAGGTAGCAGCGCTGGTGGTGGCTCTGTGGCTCTGCAGATGGTCATGTACGGCGGTAAACCAACCAATCCTCCGTTTCAAGCAGCCATCCCAGGTAATGACCCTCACCATACTTACCCTTCAGTGCTAACATGTTGCCAGAATTTCCTTGGTGGACACCGATGTATGGAGATGACTGGGTACAGGACCAGTACGAGCGTTTTCTTGATGCTACCAACTGTGACTCAGTCAGCTGCTTAAGAAAGCTGCCAATCGAAACCATCCAAAACGCGACTCGAACTGCTAGTGAGACAGCATATGCGGACAAGAAATACACCTTTGGAACGTTTTACTGGGGTCCGACGATCGACGGGCGAATTATCGAGGCGAACCTTCAAGAAGAATTCCGACAGGGACACTTTACAAAAGTGCCTATACTGGTAGACCGGAATTTCGACGAAGGCTACATCTTCTCCAACACGTCTGTCGCCACCGACGCCGAAGCCAAGTCTGATCTTGCAGCTCTTTGGCATGACGACAACGGATATTACGCCGACACTGTCTGGAGTCTATACCCAGAGTCAAGCTACAACACCAGTCACCTTAACGAACTGCCAGTTTACGACCTTTTGAAAAAGGCGGGCGCCGCCAACGGCACCCTCACCAACAGCTTCATCAGACGATCTGCCCTATTTGGCGACGCGCTTGTCGGCTGTCCTACTACGTGGATGGCCCAGGCTGTGTCTAAAGCTGGTATTCCAGCTTACAAGCTGATCTTCAACTCGGGATATCAGTTCCATTCTGCAACTGACAAGTTTATGTACAGCAACTACACTAATGGTTTGTTGCCACTCATTCACCGAGTTTTCGTCTTACTAACAGGCTGCTACAGCTGACGGTTCTCGAATCGCCTCGGGCGCCCAAATCCCCGGCAACGCCACAGTGGCCACCCTTTTGAGGCAATACATGCTCTCATTCACCATGTTCCATGACCCGAATAGCCTTGGATCCGAGAATAGTAAGGTCCCCGAGTGGCCCAGATACACGACAAAGAATTTAAAGGCTTTGTATCTGGCGAATACAGGCGTTGAGGTGGTTGATGACCCTGAGTCTTCCGTCCAATGTCACTTCTTTCGGATGGGACGTGGGAACAATGCTGGCTTGTGGCCACAATGGTAGCTCACCTCCTACAGAAGCCTGTTGGAAAGTCAAGGCTTGTGTTCATTGTTCTAAAGCTTGAGGTTCCTTCAAGTTCAGCCAAATAGTCCGTTTTAGAAGTAGAATCGATGGATGGTGGAAGGATATTCATAATCAGCACACCTGGACTCTGGCATATGTTCCTCATCAACCCGGCGATCAAGTATTTCTCACGGCGGGAGCATTTGTGTGTAACTATGCCAGTATAATCAGGAATTCTATACTCGATTGTGTTGCATTATGAAGGGTCTTCATGTTGCCATCCATGGATGCCATGCGCGTTGGAAGTAGGTGTTGTGATATCAGTTCGGGGGAAAAGTATCATGACCTGACTGGGACCTTCATTTCGTTGCGCTATTAGGAGCCTTATTGGGCGTGACAAGGCCACTGAGACCCTGCGAATTTTGGATAAATAAGTTTCACCTCTGATTAAAGGCCCAAGATTGGGTCGAATAGACATGCACACTACCTGACGCTGTAGAACTTGACGTCGACGCGAGGTGTGTGCGATGGGCGTTAGTTTGATGCATGAAACGTCGAACTGAAATTCATCGTCCAACGAAAGGAATCGAGACACTCAAATCCGAGACGAATGCTCAGGTAATCAGTCGTTAGTTGGAAATCGAAAGTTCGGGCCTGCGTTAGCTAGTTTCGCCCCTCTCATGTTCATCGTGAAGAGTATATTGTGTAGCCATTTGTTAGCTGGACAGAAAATCTCTGCAGATAATTTGCTCATAAATAATGCAACGAATGAAAGGTTTACTGCTACCGCGATTTAAGTTGTTGCACAGTTGATCAGACGCCGCAGCCGTGCAGTAGCGGCCGCCGGCAACTATGCTTTTCTAAACATGGGGTAAGATAACTTCAGCCTTATCCTATTCCCTGTCACACATGGCGTTTGATAAAGATTATGGGCTATTCAAACGAACAAAAAGGATGCTACGTCTTTCAATAGGTCGGTAAAGGGAAAGAACGCGTGTGTGACGGACCTTGCTCGTATCTGACATGTAAGCAGCTAGCACAAGTCATCGGACATCTAGACTATGGATGAGCTTACGTACGCTTAACTTATGATTCCTTTCATGCAGTTGAAACTATCGAAGCTACCATCGCGACGCGCGCTGCTATGGTCCGTCTCGTCTCCCGTGCTAGGTTACTGGCACTGTTCGTCATTGCCCTGAAATGAGACGTAAGTTAAATAGGCATACCGGGTTTCTCTGTAACCTGTAGCTGGGGAGTGCAGGTTTGTAAAGAAATGCGCAGTTGAGATGCTCAGCTCAGTCGCTCGCCCGTGAATAACCTCACCATTGAGAATCGCAGCCCACAAGTACCGAGATCGGTGGCGTCGGACTTTAAACCTTGTGGCCACATTTTCGACTCTATTTGGCCCCCAAACTGCAACAGCCAGATTTACCAGCTGCTGTAATTATCCGAGCAAACAACCAACACCGTCATAGTGGTTCACGTCAGAATCATGCAGAAACCATTACCATGGTTGACCCCTACC
Organism: Fusarium ambrosium; assembly: GCA_003947045.1. Lineage (NCBI taxonomy): Eukaryota > Fungi > Ascomycota > Sordariomycetes > Hypocreales > Nectriaceae > Fusarium > Fusarium ambrosium. Next base: position 7,863 of record NIZV01000299.1, read on the forward strand.
CACCCCGCTGCAAAAAAAACTGTCCGACAGTCCGCCCAACACGTGTGCGCCATCCTGACCCATGCCCTTTCAAACGCCTTTGGCGCGCTTTCCTGGTGTCAACCAATCATCAGTAAAAGCGAGCAACGGTCGTCAGGGTGGTAACGCTACGGACGACTGGATTCTGTTCCCTGGACTGCAACGATCGCACCCTCCACCGTTGGCTTTGACCTGATCCGCGTAGCCCGCGGAGCTCGGGAATGGGGCGGGGTTGGTTGGGTGACTTTGTTGGTGGCTCACCCAAGAGGGCGGAATATGCAGCCATGGGAGACTAGTGGGAGACAGGGGGGCAGCAAGAGGTTTCCATGGAGTTGGGATGGGTTTGAAGAGCAGGTTTGGCTTGATCAATGGCTATTAAGCAAGCTGTATCTCTTCATAGAGATCAATATCATCAAAGCCCAATAACAACAAGCTCGTAACCTCGTGATAAGGCCGCGTAGCCAGCACCCAACGGTCCAAGGATCACCGCTAGAGGCGGGAGCCGCAGTTTAGCGCAAGAACCATCGAAGCGGCCCGAGGGAACCAACTGAAAAAGACCCATAATATTCACGCCAGGAATGCTGTGATAACCCATGTCTCGGTTCGAAGGCTTGCTCGTCTAACCAGCTCATTGGCCCAGCATCCCATGCCCGTTGGTTCCTCGTCGCCAAATCATTCATGACCTGACGCGTTATGTAATATGGCCAGAGATGAAATTCTGGGTCAGATGACAGAAGCGGGGAGGGGAGGGGGAAAAAATTGGCTCTAGCTCTCCCAGAGTCAAATTCCCGCTGGTATTTCCCCCAAACTTGCTTCTTTCAACATCCCATCACTGTATTTTCCTCCAACCATGTGTCCAGAAGACGCCCAGACGACTGAGTTGCAGCAGGCACTCGCTGTGAACCCTCTGCAGGCGGACGTAAGCATTGAATACCGACAGAGGGATGGGATTTGTTTTGACGTGCCTAGGATGCCCGACGTGATGATGATTCCGTTTACGCCTCCTCGTATGTCATTGACGCGTCTTATGTAGTAGTACATATCTAACCGTTTTGATAGATCTGGCTCAGGGAGCTTTCAGACGTCCTTAGCTTCCAGTGTTCTTAACTACAAGTACGCGTTTTGGGGACTAGAATGTTGAAATTGTTACTGACAAGCCTGCTTTAGATACGAGGCTCGTAAAGGATAGGACCCTTGATTCAACAAGGACTAACACTATTATAGAATGGCCGCCGATACCATGCATTCCGGGAAGGTTCCTACCTGATGGTACGTACTCTTTCAGCTCTCCACGGAAGCCAAGCTGAGACATACTAGCCCAATGACGAGGAGGAGCAAGACCGGATGGACCTGTTGCATCACATCTATAACCTGGCTCTTGGAGGTGAACTCCACCGTTCTCCTGTCAAGGAACCTCAACGTGTGCTTGATCTGGGTACTGGTACTGGAGTTTGGGCTATGGACTTTGCAGAGTACGATATGATATCTATCAGCCGACCAAACATGTCTGACGGTCGATTAGTGAACACCCTGGCTCCGAAGTTATTGGAACTGACCTGAGCCCTATTCAGCCTGGATGGTATAGACACCCTCACACTTACGCGTCTGGTTCCTGACTTACCCAATTATAGGACCCCCCCTAACTGCCTCTTCGAGGTCGACGACTTTGAAGCTGAATGGCCCTACTCAAGACCCTTCGATTTCATCCACGGCCGTGAGCTCGAGGGCTGTATCGCCGACGACGACAAGCTCTTTGCCCAGGCTTTCAAGCATCTGAGCCCCGGCGGTCACTTTGAGCTGCAGGCCGCTTATACGCGTTTCCTCTCTGATGACGACACTGCCAAGAAGGCTACGGATGTTCACTCTTGGTGTAGCCAGTTGGTTGCCGGTATTGAAAAGTTTGGAAAGCCTATTGATGGTGCTCCTACGTGGAAGCAGAAGTTGGAGGAGGCTGGTTTCCAGGACGTTCAGCAGGAGATTCTGAAGGTTTGTTGAGCTTTCCCCTATTTACAGTGGCGGATTCAGGTGCTGACAACCCCCTAGCTACCCATCGGCGGATGGCCCAAGGACCCCAAGCTCAAGGAACTAGGCAAATACCAACTCATCCAACAAATCCAAGGCGCCGAATCATACACGCCAGCCGTCTTCTCCCGCGTCCTGGGCTGGAGCGACGAGGAGATCCAGGTGCTCATCGCCAAGGTTCGCAAGCAGTTCAACGACCCAACCATCCACCTCTACATTCCCGTCTATGTTATCTGGGGAAAGAAGCCTGAGAAGGAGGAGGAGGAGAAGGCTTGAGAGGTGAGGGTTTTATCATAGCATTTGGCGCGCGTTTTATGCATTTTATATGTTTGTTTTATTGTATGTAAATGCAGACCATGCAGTCATTGGCGTATAGCATCATCCTGGTTTCGACCACCTCAATCGTATACTATCCTAACCCTTCCAGCGCCTGAGATATGCATTGTTCTTGCTGCTGGACAAAAGAATATGAGATAGGAGCAAAAATCACAATTTCCAATCCAACCCCCACATTGAAATCCTAAAACCATACTCGAGATATGCACCTCATGTCCCCTACTCCACCTGCTCTGCCAAAGCCGCCTTCAGGGCCTTGGGGTCTCGTGGTGTGAAAACGGCCTTGTACCGGCGAGGCATGGCCACCAGACTCGTAGGATCCGAGTTACCAGAGATGGGATGGCTGTCAATATCGTCGTGCTTCTCAATCTTGAAACTGTTGAGAAGTCTCATATACAAAAGATAGAGCTCTCGGTTGGCAAGCAGTGATCCGGCGCACATACGGTAGCCAACACCGTAGGTGAACAAGGGGGCATCGGGTTGCTCCAGCCAGCGCTCTGGTCGGAAGACCTCGGGGTCTGTCCAGACTTGCTCGTCTTGGAGGTGTTAGTTATGACTGCATAATACTAGGACGACTTATAACTTACCCATGTTGCAAGCCCAGGCGTTCAAAAAGACAACAGTTCCCTTGGGAATGGTAACTCCGTTGTAGACAACATCCTTGATAGAGGCACGAGGAAGAGCAAGTCGAAGCACGGTAAAGTATCGCAGGGACTCTCGCACCAAGGCAACAATGTACTGGCACTTTTGATCATCATCCTCATCACACATCGGCTGGTTCGTCGCGTAAAACTTTTCAATCTCCGCCTTGGCCTTCTCTTGAATCTCGGGGTGCTGGGCAAAATAGGCAATGGACCAGGCAACCTGCGTGGTAATGGTATCGAGGCCGCCAGAGAGCATAGTCAAGCTGATAGAGGTGAGTTCGTCCTGGTTGAGCTTGGCTTCCTTGTCCATGATGACGTTGGCTTGGATGCAAGGCTTGTGAGTGCCGTTGGCGATTCGCTCGTCGAGGCCACGGTTGAGATCTCCCAGGTACTTGTCGCGTCTGTCGCGCATGGACCGAGCCTTGGAAGATTGCAAGTTGAGAGGGTTCAGACGAAGAAGAGGGATGTAATCCTGCAGGTTTCCAGTTGTAGATCTGAAGCGGCTAATCTCTTCTTCGACATGGGTGATCTCATTGAAGAGGTCATCCTCCTGGCTCTTGAGTCGAATGCCCCAGTTGAGTGTCAGAGCGAGGGAGAGTGAGAGACGTTGGATCATGGGCATGGGGTCGACAGGGATCTTGCCAGCCTCTCCATAGTTGCAGAGCTCCTTGATGAAGTCTCGAGTTTCGATGTCGAGGTGGTCGACGTAGGTAGCTACTGATGGACGGTTGAGGGCAGATGCGGCGCCCTTGCGACGTCGCTTGAGGGAGTCACTGTAGGGAGAGGTACCGATCGTGGTGCCAGCAGTATCGGAGAGGACCTGGAATTATTTAGCCATCTACTCTAAGAGAGCTAATCATGTGCGCTTACCTTGTGGAACGTATAGAACTCGGGTCGCGAGCTCAGAGCCTGGGCATTGGCTCCAAAGATGGTCCTCGCAGCACTGGCCGAGTTGACAACGACAATGGGAATATTGCCAAGCTGAATCTGATAAACCTTGCCATACTTTCTAGACCATTCGCGATATTTTTCAGCGGCGTTGATATGGATATCCCAGATATTCCCAATCAATGGAAGACCGGGAGGTCCTTGGAGATTGCTGATGCGCGCATTGTGTCGGACAAGTTCGTTAATAAAGAGATATATCAACGGAGCAATAACAAGCGTTAGAAGAAGAGACTGGCCCTTGTTCTCTTGGACCTTGTCGTTCAGAGATACGAGGAGGTTGGCGATTGTCATCTTTGCTGGTGCTGTTGTCCAAGAAGGCTTGAATTGACAAAGTTACTCATCCTCAGAGAGGACTCTCTATATACCACAAAGAACCCGGAAGCATGTCATCACATATCCGCGAGTAGCCATGACTCTCCGCACCTCAAAGTTACTTTGTTTGCCTTCAAACACCCATCGGTTGATGCGGGGGATCAACCACATCCGAGGCCCCGACTAGTGCTTTCTCGGAACTGCGGAACCTTTCCGAGTGAGGAACCCGGCGACTGGCCATAACCCCCAGTCCAGCCCCTCCCTGTTGTTTTTCTGAATCTCGGAAATCTCGCGTTCGAGCAAATGGCAGAAGCAATGGAAGTCGAGGCTGAGACTGTCGACCCTGCGCCCGAGTCGGCTTCCAAGCCGCGCAAGCGGAATACTGCCGGATCTGAGGCTGCGGCAGATGGATCGGCAGCCAGACGTGCCAAGCGGGGAAAATACACGTCCATGGCATGGTGAGTGATGCAGAGAAGAAATCGTACGGTTTTCTTTGATCACGCTGACGACATTGTGCAGCGATGAATGCAAGAAGAGGAAGCTCAAGTGCATTCCTTCTGGTTCTTCCAATTGCGAGAGGTGTATTGCTGGTGGTTTGACCTGCGTCTTTGCCGCGGCTGCCAATCAGCCTCCAAAGGATACTAAGCTTGAGCAGTATGTGGCCCGGTCGACTCGGTAGTTGTTGCAGCTAACAGGGAATAGGAACCAGCATCTACAGGGTCTTACTCAAGAGTTGTATCAGCTTCGTCAACAGGTTGCTGATCTGGTTGGCGTCGTGAGAGAGCTCAAGGACCAACCTCATGAGGCACATACCGTGTCGTCGCATTCTCGAGAGACGATTCATATCCAGTCGCCTGTTAGCACTCATCGTGGCGATGTACCCAAGCAACCTCAGTTTGTCGGGCCTACACGGTCTGCCTTTGGTATTCTTGTCGGAGAACGATCCTTGAACCGTATGGGCATACCAACCTATGAGTCATTTCCTCCAAGCGGTGCACAATCTCCCATGGAGTCAACGACTGCTGCCAAGATAATCACCGACCTGGGTTACTGGGATCAATGCACTGCTAGTGAGATCAGTCGGTTTCTAATCATCTTCCAGGAGGAAGTCGAGTCAGTCCACCCCATCATTGACATAAGCGAGTATGTGGTTCGATCACAGGAAATTCTTGACGCTATTCGCAGCGGAAGCGCTCCTGAGTATACTGCACCACAAGGAGAAACTCCGATGAAGGGTCTGTCCAGGAAGGATATTGATATTGTCAAGATTGCTGTCGCTACTGGCATGGTGCTGGAGGAGCATAACAAGACTGATCTGAGCGCCGCTATTATTGCTTCTGTCGAGGGGACTGTGTCATGCATGCTTTATCCTGAAGTTGACCTGAAGGAGATTCAACTCCTTTGTATGCTGGTAAGTCGATGCACCTCCCGACATGACCGTCTTACTAACATGTACAGAGCATCTACCACTTCCATTGTGATGAAGAATTGGTTTCTTGGCGCCTCATTGGCATTGCTGCTCGCGAAGCTATCGAGATGGGCCTTCACAGAAAACGAAGTCTTCTTGATAACTTCAAGGACCCCGATTGTCGTCGTCTTGCAACCCGCGTCTTCTGGTGTGTCTACGTGCTTGATCGGCGATGGAGTTTTGGTAATAGCTTGTCGTTTGCTCTCCTGGATAAGGATATCGATCCTGAGCTTCCTAAGCCGGTGAGTCTCCAGCTCTTGTCCAGCTCCTCATACCGATGCAGACTAACTGATTTGTCTTAGGATGACGAGTATTCGTATCTCAGGTGTATGGTCGGTTACTCTGAGCTCTGCTCCAAACTTTGGGATGCCATCCCACCCTTTGGATCTGCTTCACAGACTATTCCCGATGATACGGCAACAGCTCTGGATCAATGCGCCCAAGACTGGCTGGAAACAATTCCTCCTCATCTTCAGCTGCGACATCCTCGACTTGGTCTAGCACCACGATCACAACCTCAAGTGCTGCATCGGCTTCGCGCTTTGTTATATCTCCGTGGGAACTATGTGAGGATCCTGATCTACCGACATCATCTGATGAGTGCAGCGAGCATTGCTGCTAGCCCTCGGATTGCTTGGCTGGTTGCCGACATCGCCCAGGACTCTATACAAGTCCTGGTCCACCTTCACAATACGTCAGATATCTACTCGCGGCAACAGAACGCCTTCAACAACTTTCTGCTCAGTGCTTTGGCTGTGCTGTTCCTTGCAGTGTGTCACGCCCCGGAGACATTTGCCGCTCCTTGTCGAAAGACCTTCCTTGATGGAGCAGACTTGGTCAAAGGCCTCTCTCGACATAGCATCATCAGCCGCAGAATATGGAAATCCATCCGTGGACTTATACCGCGTATGAGAAGTCTTGCGAAGCCTCACCTGGGAGAGGACCAAACTAGCGAGTCACAAGCAGGAGATAAGGAGCTTGAGTCTCAGGAGGTCAACGACGGAGAGTTTCAGGAGCATGTTCACTTGCCGGTTCACGATCACGTTGACTTTCCTTTGGGGGAGATGATGCTTCCTGATACTGATATCAACCATTCTGTTCCTGATATGTATCAGATGAGAGATGATTTACTTAGTCTTTTTGACGCTCTTGGCAGGGGCAGTCGTTGTATCAACCCATTCCTGGCCAGTATGCTGAGGGGCAGGAGATTACGATTGCAGAGGAAGAGGGAGAAGAGATATCACGGAGATTTCAAGGGTTGATATGAAATTGTCTATTGCGTTGATGGCAACTCTCATGACTCATTAATATGCATCATCAATCTTTCTAAACAACCACATTCTCAAAGAACACCATGGCAACTCCTTGGTTGACCGTCTTGGCGAACGCCTTCAGATCTCCATGAGCGGCACATTCCGTGTCGTAGTAGTTGAAGTCTTCTAGCGAGCTGAAGGTAGACAGGGCGACGACTGTAAAGCCCTGGGATCGTTGATCGGGCGCTGCCTTTCCAGCTTTGACTGAAACGATGTATGGCTTCCCATCCTATCGGGAGGCTTATTAGGAAGTGAAATCAGGAATTAATTGGGATCACGAACCTTCAATGCCTTTTGCGGCATCGCCTTGTAAAGATCCAACAGCTTTTGCTGGTCTTCCTCCTTGGGGATCTTGAACAAGGTGACACGTGTGATTTGTCCGGCCATGGTTGATGAATCTTGAAGGAATGATTTCAGTTGTAGGAATCGGATTAAGAAGGAATCGGCATTTAAATAGACCCTGCAGGTAATGTTCGGAATAAGCTGCATTCCCTCTGCATGTCCCCAGTTTTAACATCAACGGACTCGGAATCCCAACAACCGATTCCGCGCATAACTGCATGACTCAAGAATCAAGGAAGAGGACGAGGTATAGGATCACAATCGGACCCGAGTCCGTTGGCTGAACTGATTGGTCAATGTCTTTAGTTTTTAAATGTTGAATGGACTGGCGGTTATTGGGCCTCTATCTTCTTGTCTTCTGCGCCGAACCTCATAAATGGCATTGCCACGCAAGTAATAGTTATAGTCAGCACGAGCAACCTCGAAGCTCTTAAAATTGTTGAATGCCTTCCTGGACCTATACTACGAAAGACTTCACATTCTGTGCATCTGAAAGGCATGGCTTCCTCGTAGCAGTTGAGGTCTATTGAAGTCTTACTGTTCTATATCGTCCAATATCTTTAACTCTAACCACGCTGGACAGCCGATAAGATCGTACCAGAGCATTCACCAAATCCAATCAACCCATCCTCAGCCTTTCCAGCCCATCCCTTAATGGTAATAGTGTCACCGTCCTGGATGAACTTTCGCTCCTCACCACCCTCCAACTGGACCGTAACCTTGCCACCCTGAGTCTGTTCAAGTAAACTACCCTGGGTTCCGGCCTCTAGCCCAGACACCGTACCTGAACCTAGGAGGTCCCCTGTACGCATGTTGCAGCCGGAGATCGAATGGTGGGCGAGCATCTGGGGCCAAGACCAGAGGAGGTTCTTGGAGCTTGTCCGGGTGATGGTCGTTGTGTTACCCTTGGCAGCTGTAGTAATGTTAGTTCCTATCCTAAGCTCATTGACATGAGTGGTTTCGACTTACTTGTTATAGAAACTTCCAAACTGATATCGACAATATTATCCTGTCGCTTCTCGCGCAGGTATTGCTGCAAGTCAACCTCATTGACAAGACCAGCAGTCTTGAAAGGCTCCAACGCATCCGCAAGAACCACCCACGGACTGATCGTTGTGCCAAAGTTCTTTGCATTGAACGGGCCCAGAGGGACATATTCCCACTGCTGAATGTCTCGGGCACTCCAATCGTTCATCAGCACATAACCAAAGATGTACTCCTCAGCAGAGTCAACAGGGATTGGAACTCCCAGGTCATTGCCCTTGCACACAAACATGCCGAGTTCCAACTCAATATCTAGTCTGTTGGCTGGTTGAAAGACAGGTTCTGTTGCCTTTGGGTTGGGGAGGACTTGTCCCCAAGGCCGATGGAGCGGAGTACCTGAGACAACGACTGAGCTGGCGCGTCCGTGATAGGCAACTGGAAGATGGTTGTAGTTTGGCTGAAGCGCGTTGGCAGGGCCTCGGAACAAGGCACCCACAGTCTGGGCGTGATTTCGGCCAGCAAAGAAATCGGTGTAGTCGCCAATTCTCAGAGGAAGATGGGTTTCGACCTCAGAAAGTGGGATCAAGGCCTCCTTCTTCAGGGCTTCGTTATCCTTGAGGAGTTCTGGGAAAGACGTATCCTGGCGGAAAACGTCTCGTAGATAGCTCCTAGTGGCCTTGTGTACGAGTCTACCAAGGCTGGCAAAGTCATTCAGTGTTGACTGAGAAAAGACACTGAGCTTGTCTTTGGGAAGGTCAACAAGCTTGGCGAAACCGCCTTGACTAGCAAAGACAGACAGATCGAGGACATGATTGCCAATCGCAACGGCTGGTCGTCTGATTGGCTTGCTGACCGTTGATATAATGCCAAAAGGAATATTTGCCAGAGAAAAGTGGCTTCCCAGAGGGATGGGTAACCAAGAAGCCATATTGAGGGATGTGGGGAGGAATGGTGGAGATGCAAAATGATGAGGTGAATGCAATTCGTTCTCTCAACAAAAGAGGTAACCAAGATAATTGTACGAAATGAGATTTAATTGAAAATGTTCTTTTATTCATAAGGGACCTCAAAAATCCCTCTGATGATAAATCCTCGTCGGTTTAGGTTCCGAACTCACAGCGTCAAACTGATTTCCGAGCATTCCGAGTCTAGAGTTTCATCGATCTGCATGGCAAGGCGGGGAAGCGGAAACTCGCGGATATAGGTATCAGTGACGAGAATGAATTGAATATCCGAGTATTATAAGATTGCTAGCTTTGAAGCCTGTTTTGGGGCCGTTGTTGATAACACCATTATCCGAGCGAGTCCACCATCTTTAGCTCAACATGCCCGTGACCAACTTTGTAACCCCGGAGAAGTACACGTACCTCAACGGCTTCAGGTCATTTCATGAGTAAGGATATCTCGAATTATGCTTGAGAGTTACTAACAAGACCATCACAGATCTGAAGCCATCAATGGTGCGTTGCCAATCGGCGCCAACTCGCCCCAGAAACCACCCTATGGCCTCTACGCAGAGAAGCTGTCTGGTACAGCATTTACAGCTCCCAGACATGAGAACCAACAGTCTTGGCTCTACCGCATCCTCCCCTCAGCTGCACACTCATCCTTTGAGCCCTTTAACCCACTTGCTGAGCCACTGATCAATGGCAAACTGGATTTTGTGCCAAACCAGCTGCGATGGGATCCCTTTGAGATTGATGACCAAGTCGACTGGGTTAAAGGTTTGAAGCTTGTTTCTGGAGCTGGTGATCCTACCATCAAGGTTGGTCTTGGCATCTACATCTTTGCCGCTGGACGTGATATGGATGCAAACACGGCCATGTACTCTTCTGATGGAGAGATGCTTGTGGTAGCACAACATGGAGTCTTGGATATCCAGACTGAATTGGGTCGCCTGCTTGTTCGTCCTAACGAGATTGCTATCCTTCCTCGCGGTATCAGGTACCGCGTGACGTTGCCTGCAGGCCCGGTCAGAGGATATATCCTTGAGCTGTATCAAGGACATTTTACGTTGCCAGAGCTGGGCCCAATTGGATCAAACTGTCTGGCAAACCCGAGGGACTTTCAGATTCCCACTGCGGCGTTTGATGAAGACACCAACACGACTTGGACTATTATCAACAAGTACAACAGTCAGTTGTATGTGGCGAAGCAGAACCATACGCCGTTTGATGTGGTGGCATGGCATGGAAAGTGAGTTCTCCCGGGATGAAACAGCCCTTGAGCCCCGGACTAACAGATTTGTAGTTGTAAGCAACTCAGCAACGCACCCTGGCCATGAGTTTGATACTGACTGCAAGATAGTTTACCCATACAAGTATGACTTGGGACGCTTCAACGTCATCGGAAGCATTTCTTTCGACCACCCTGACCCGTCCATCTACACTGTCTTAACTGGTCCCTCAGACCACCCCGGCACGGCAGTAGCAGACTTTGTCATCTTCCCTCCACGCTGGCTAGTCCAAGAAGACACATTCCGCCCCCCATGGTACCACCGCAACACAATGTCCGAATTCATGGGTCTCATCTGTGGTGAATACGACGCCAAGACAGGCGGAGGTTTCCAACCAGCCGGCGCCAGTCTTCACAACGTCATGTCTGCTCACGGACCTGATGCAGACAGTTTTGAGAGGGCGAGCAATGCGGAGTTGAAGCCTCAGAAGATTGGTGAGGGGAGTATGGCGTTCATGTTTGAGAGTAGTTTGATGTTGGGGCTTACGGAGTGGGGGTTGAAGACTTGTCAGAAGGTTCAGGCTGAGTATAGTGAGCATAGTTGGTCAGGGTTGAAGCCGCATTTCAAGAGGCCGTCTTGAGGGGGGTGATGACCAGCGGTAGGACTAAATGCGAGCGTTTCATTGTTGCCATCTTGCACCCACAGTCTATGCTATTCTCCTCGTGCAGGCGTAAGAATCAGTAAGAATGGTCAGCCAGTCAGTATCTGGATGCTCAATTTGAACTCTGATGTACTAATTTATGAGGAGAAAGTTGACAAACAAGACGCCTGGCCATGCCCTAGTTGCTGTTTGTTCACGCCTTGACTGTCGTTGGAGTGGCTCAGATCAAAGCCGGCAAGATACTGATGTGAAATGCCGTTAATGGCTCATATCTGATAATTACCGGTTCAACAGATTCATCTTGCAAGCATCTTTCCTTTCCAATTGAGAGATCTGTCAAGGTCGATGTAGTTACAAGATCTGGGGAGGCCCCCCTCCCTGCTCGGAAAGACTTCCGAACTCCGAGGTTGGCTAGACTCGGGAGTTGGTAACTCCCCGAGTCGCGCGCGTTTCGGAAGTTGTCGCATTTTGAGCATGGGCGTTGGCAACCTGACTTACTACAAATGGACTTAGTCGATTGCCACGGTCAACAAAGACTTGTCAGCGGCGAAGTGTCTTCCCTGTGAGGGGACATATGAACACGGCGTAAGAAGGCAGGAAAACATCAGGAAGGGCGCAGAAAAGCGTCCGAGTATTTGTAAGGTCAGTTCTAGTAGTAGCCATTGCATTAATTATCCAAAATCTCAATAAACAACGCTCACGTCTTCCCGTCTTCTTGGAGAAGCCACCCAATAGCGGAAACTCTATTGGCGATCTCGACCTCGTAGCGTTGCCCACATTCCGGGGCTGCACTCCACACGGGGTTCGCGGAGAAAGAAACGCGGGGTAGGGACAGGGGACAATGAGATGGGTAAACTCGTGCGCAAGACCGAGTTCCGCTGGTGATTCTACCGCTGCAACGGTTTGCCGGATGTTGGAGTGCCATACAGGAGCTCTTGTATCAAGTCCTCTTTGACTCCAAGACGAATCTTCATACCTATCAACCTCTGTTGCTGTCATGACTCCACGAACTTCACAGGCAGACTTCCTGTGCGAGACGTGCAATTTGCCGTTTCAGCGCAGGGAGCATTACCAACGCCATCTACGCACTCACACAAAAGAGAAGCCATTCTCATGCTCGGAATGTGGACAAAGCTTCGGCCGAGTGTAAGTTGACTTTGACGCTGCATCCTCATCCTCAACTAACGAGATTGTCCAGAGACTCGCTGGCTCGTCACCACACAGCTCTTCATCTCAGTGCAGACCGCCAGGACAATCGTGATCGCCAGAATGACCGTCGTCGTGTATCTCAAGCCTGCAAACCCTGCAGCACCTCTAAAGTCAGGTGTGACGGGGAGCGTCCATGTCAACGATGTCGACGACAGGATAATGAGTGCTACTACGAACCCTCTGCGAAGCGCAAGATGTCAGAGGCGGGCTCAGACAAGACAATGGCCAAGCGGTACAGGAACAACAATGCCAATTCGAATGCCGCTACTTCGATTGCCACTCACTCGCCGTTATCACCGCCCGCGACTGTTCACGATAATTCGTATGAGATCACCCAGTCGGACACGCACGTCTCGCCTATTCAAGTGCAGTTTGCTGAGCCGCCAAAGGTCGATGATCTCACCATTGAAGTCCAACCTATCGATCCACTTCTCGAAATGTCGACAACTTCAGCACCCGACTATTCCGTGAACACCATGGTTCGACCGGAGATGCCGTTTGATGGAGGTGACATGTTTCTCGACTTTGATCCGACGAAGAACATGTCCACGCCATCATTGCTCTTTGGGGATGCTTTTGAGCCGGCGAGTTGGCTCAACTATGGCACTGAGCAAGAATTCACTCCATTCTTTCTCCAGAGTGAGCCGTCTATTGACGCCATCAACGAACTCTGGCTTGATCAAGCAGGACTCAGGATGCAGCAGCCAACTGTCCTGGCCAACCCAACCCCTACCTCAATGATCGATCAGTCAGCTGTAGCAGAACTTTACAGTCGGAGTCACTCGCCAGCCATTGACAGAGACGCCGTTGAGCCGAGACAATACCATCCTGTCAACATCGAAGTCGACGCCCAACTGGCATTTCCCGATTTGACCCACCTGACAGCAGAGGAAATTGACCAAGAGAATCTCGCCCACGTAGATGAGGTACCTGAAGAAGTCAGCAAAAAGGCGGCTCAAGCAGCCATGGACATGCAGAATAGTGCCAGTTACCCTCGGTTCAGACACATAGCTATTCCGCCTGCTCCGGTGCTGAATGCATGGGTACAGCTGTACTTTGAGTTCTTTCATCCGGTGTTGCCGATTCTCCATAAGTCAACATTTTCTGCGTCAAAGAGACACTGGCTGCTCATTTTCACGGTGGCTGCTCTCGGGGCTCATTTCTCTAGTATTAAAGGGGCACATGAGTGCTCCAGGGCAATGCATGAATTCAGCCGTCGACAATCTGCTATAATGGTAAGCACCAACACTGTTTGAGTTCATAGCTTTACTCACCTAGTTCCAGTGCGAGAACCAAAACTCCAATGGTAGAGAGCTGTGGATGGCGCAGACCATTCTCCTCAACCACATTGGCATCATGTACGGTGGCGAAAGGAGATCTCTCGAGATTGCCGAGTTCCTACAGGCCCTGCCTGTAACTCTTGGTCGGAGAAAGAGGCTGTTCACAAACATGTTTCCCATGGAGAAGTTTGCGCAGCTGCAGTTACCACGGACGCAAAAGTGGCAGATATGGCTTCTTGACGAAGAGCGAAGGAGGGCAGGATTTGCAGTCTGGGTGAGTAGTGATTGAGGCTCGCTTCTGGGGTGCTAGTGCTAACGTGAGACCAGCTCATTGACTCAGCTTTCGATGCCCATTTCGATCTCAGTCGTTTGATGAGGCTGTCTGAGCTGCAGATCTCCTTGCCACAGCCGGATGATCGCTGGGGCGCTTCAACTGCCCAAAGCTGGGCAAGTTTCCCTTCTGTGCTTGGTAAGTCCTCCTGCAATCCTCTCTTCACTTGGAGAAATGCTGATTTTGTAGAAAACAATGGCTCTGGTGGACTCCCAACCATGGAGCGAGTTGTCGCCGACGACACCTGGAAATCTGTCTGGTCAAAGACCAACACCCTTGGCAAGCAAGTCATGCTCCAACACCTCTCAGACGTCATCAAGGACCAGAGCTCGAGCCAGTTTGGCGTACCGGGCTTTTCCTATCACGATAAGCTATTAGCAGCAAACGTTCTCAGCGAACTCTTGACCTTGACGGAGAATGAGCAGCTTGAGCAGTCCATAGATGAGGTCAAAGCTGCGACAACCCATCAAATCATGGCCTTGAGTGCCTTGATGACCCACAATACACCCACTGCCAACTTGCTTCCCACTGTTGTGCGGTGCATATACGGCAAGGTGGACGACGCAGAGTGGGCACAGATCGGAGAACGGTGGAAGAGTTCTTCAAGTCAGGGAAGACTGGGATGCTTCTATGCAGCAAGAATCCTCCATACCGTACGATCAAGTCACTGTACGCACTTTGGCACACCCGTCAGCCTTCTCAGAGCCTTGGTAGTCCTATGGCTATACTCTGCCCTGTCAGAACGCTCTCAAGAAGGGTTCTTGTATCCGCGCCCGGCGCCGGCTGTGGTACTGGGGCCGAAACCACTGGAGGGCATGGACAACAATAGTTGGATTGGTATCGGGTGGAGCCGAGTCAAGCTGCCGGGCATCGGCAACTTGCTCTGTGCAGAGGGACGGGGCAAGTTATTGGATGATGGGGTTATGCTGATGAAGTCGTTGAAGGGTTGGGGTATTAGTTCCACGTATTCGCAGATTCTCATGAGGCTTCGAGCGAGTGAGGCTTCGGCGTTTGAGAGGGTTAGGTAGTCTGGTAGATGGATTTGAGTGTTTTTGGCAAGATTTGACTGGTAGCGGGTGCATTGCATTTAAACTCAAAAGATCTAATCTGATAACTCTGCTCCAGCGTTTATGTTAAATTAAGTGTGCAGAAGAAATTTCGGCTCTGGTTGGGTCTGAAGGCTTGACAGATACATATATCTTCACTGCGTGATCCACGGTGGCAGGCCTGAAGCAATCACATCATAGTCTCACCAACACAACAGACAAGATCTTTGAGCGAGGATTTATGGTCTAAATATGCCACTATTCACAAAGCACCTCATGCCGAGTGGGAGATACAACGATCTGTGGGATACCGATAGCCTAGGATAACAATAGCCGGCCTCGAAGTCCTTTCCGAGACTGTACAAGCCGGCTCGGAACCACCGGCTCCACGAGTTTCCGACAAAACACCACATCCCGGGCTCACGCGCACGGATTAAACGTGAGGGAATAGAATCGATCGTCGTACACGTATATCTAGAGCTTAATACCTCTAATTGGCGCTGTCTGTCCTGCTTTATATACAGCAGTCAGCAATACACGATTAATACCAGATTTCCCCACCATGACACCCACAGTTTACGGAAACCTTCCCTCGACTAGGGCTCGCCGAGTCTTGCTGCTTCTGGAGGAGCTGGGAGTTGAGTATGACTTGAAAACATTGGACTTTGCCAAGGGAGAGCATCGGGTTAGTTTGTCTATACAATCGTATCCTTGTCAAGAACTCGAAGCTCACACGTGATGACAGAATTCAGCTTATGTCGAGGAACACCATCCATTTGCCAAGGTGCCGGCATTCGAAGATGGTGATCTAAAGATCTTTGAGTCGCGAGCTATTTGTCGATATCTCGCCAACAAGCACTCTTCTCCCCTTGGCCCACCATCCAATCCCGAGGCATTGGCTGCATTTGAGCAAGCTGCCAGTGTCGAATACGCGTACTTTGAGCCGAGCGTTTCCACTCTTGGCTTTGAGCTCATCTTCAAGAAGTATGTAATTCCCCTCGGAGACTTCTGACTTGGACTCACTGACACCGCCAAGGATGCTATCGCTGGGAGAGACAGATCAGAGAATCGTAGCCCAACACAAGGCTCAGCTTGTCCAAGTTCTCGACTACTACGAGAGAATCCTGGAGAAGCAGGATTATCTTGCCGGCCCGGTTCGCCATCCCGCATATTTCGTCTCAATATTAGTGCTGACTCAATGGCTTGCAGAACTACAGTTTGGTGGATCTCTTTCATATTCCCTGGATTGGCTTCATCAGGGAACGTATACAGCTTCCAGAGCTTATTGACTCCCGAAAGAACGTCACTGCGTGGTGGCAGCGAGTGAGTGACCGCAAGGCATCAAAGGTTATTGCAGAGAGGCTAGCCCAGTTGCAGCACTAGACGGATCTCTTGAAGCATTCTCGTCACAAAGATTTGAGGAAATAGACAGGGTAGATAGAATAGAAAAACTCTGCTGCGATTCAAAGGCCAAATGTTCTGATTCACAGCTATGGCGCCCTGTATGTAGATGAGTCAAATCGTCTGACTAGAGGGTCTCTTGTCAACGCTTCTGGCAATACTATCTATGATTCCAAAGTAAACCAGAGATATAAGCATTGATTTGATTCAAGTGTTGGATCTATCATAGATCAGAGAAACTCCTGTGTACAGTCTTAGAAGTCCGATTAGAGATAGCGAGGTTGCCACACTGAAGACTCGGAAGGATTCCCAAAACCTCATGGTACAAGAAATTGTGGTTGACTAAATCTTGTTTCTCGTACGGAGGTTAGAGCAGTTAAATACTCCTTATGTAGATAGGCAGTCTATGAGTCTATGAGTCTTTGACTCCTGCAGGCTATAGGTGGCCAAAAGGCTTAAAAAAAGGCCACTATATTAGCATCAGGATATGATGCTGTGATATGTTGGAGATGTGTTCTTTATTATAGTTGAAGTCGAGATAACCGATAGACAAGATCGTGGTTGACTAAAACTATCACAGTAAATGTAGAGTAGCCAGTCAATAGGCTAACGGTCCTCATGACCTCACTCTGGTCAACCTGACATTAATATGCTTCTGGCGAACAAACCAGGCGTTACATGTCTCCCACTCCTTCTCAGGCTCCTCCAACTCGATCTATTTTGCAATCTTGTTAGTGGGAACAAGCATGAAGAGAATTCTGGAAACTTCTACTTGCCTTGAAAAGATAGAGAAGAGTCGGAATGGCTTTGTATATCTCGAGCAAACTGATGTTCTTGCCAATGCAAGTGCGAGATCCAGCGCCAAAAGTAAACGTAGCGCCAAGCATCTCGGATTTTCGGGCGTCGTACTGCTGCTTAGTCTCTTTCGCACCTTGAAGCCATCTCTCGGGGATGAAGGAGTCCAAGTCGTCGCCAAAGATGGATGAGTGGTGCATGACCCAAGGGTTGATGCCAACCACGGCACCGGCAGGCAGGAAAGGGCCGTCTGGTAGCTGGAGACCTCCTTCAGGCACGATTCTTTCCAAGAGCAAGCCGACGGCAGGGTGGAGACGAAGTGCCTCCTTGATTACGGCGTCAAGGTATGGTAGCTCTTGGCTCTCCTTCCAGGTCACCGGGATAGAAAACTTGCCCTCGTTGTGCGCATGCTCAATCTCTCTGCATACCTTGTCTAGAATGACAGGGTTCTTCAGCAAATAGTAGAGCACCGCTCGGAGTGAGATCGCCGTCGTATCAGAACCAGCGTTGACGTTACTGAGGGTGTATGAAAAGACCTGTCGATCTGTGACGACCTGTGGATGTGTCACTTTAGCCTCGAGGAAACGAGTCAGAAAATCTCGTCGCAGAGGTTTCTCAGACTTTGTATCGCCGCGTTCAAGTCGTTCATCCAGGCATTCGCGGGCAAACTTCGCAATTGCTCCAGTTGCGCTGCCACCCACCATACGCCTGATGGGGTTCTTGACGATCAGATGATCCAGCCAGGGCATTTGTCCGACCTGAAAGGCTGTTAGTGAATGGATCAAGGCATATGGAATGGAAAGACCATAGAAACTCACCATGCCGGCATAATCCAGGGTCCTCTCTAGCGAAAGCATGATGTTGCTGATATCCTTTCCTTGCTCCAGAAATCCCAGAGGTTTGCCAAAAGTGAGTTCCCCAATGACATCGAACGCATCTAGAAAGACATCATGTCAGCTATTGGCCCCCCATACCCGAAGGGTTTCATACAGTACTGCAGCCAAATGGCCATGTCGCAGACCCGACCATCTCTGGCAAACTCATCAAGTCTTCCAATCATGGTGTGAATAGTCTTGTCCACAAAGACCTCGAACTCAGTCAGTGTGCTCATGGAGTAAGCCGAGGAGATTGGGCGCTTAATCCTGGCGTGAAAGTCCTCATCCAGGGTGGTGAAAAGAGTTTGTGTAGGATTGCCATTGAACAGCTGCTGCTGCGGCTCATAGAATTTTGTCTGGGAGAACAGTTAATCGAAGACTCAACGTCATGGCATACCACACTCACCTTTGTGTACCCCTTGTTGACTCCATAGATGACCTTCAACGCGTCCAGATTCTGGACGCTCACCAAGTTAGGACCAAGACGTACGTACTGTCCATACTTCTGGTGTAGCTTGAGGTGCGTCTCCTCTGCCTTCCCTCTGGCTACGTCGATGAATCTCCATAAATTAGAGAACCTGGCGAGGAATGGTCCAGGAACTTCCGAGACGCCTCGAGTGAAGTAGTTGCGGGTAAGGTGAGCCAGCACAAGAACTACGGCGATTACTGGGAGATGTTCCCGGATGAGAATTGTGATCTCTGTGATGATTGCCATGTTGTAGGATGCCTTGCTGCAGGATTGGCTTGGTTCATCCAAGAAGCTCAATATGTCAGATTGGCCTCTTTTCTAAGATCAGAGACATCGAATTTCCCCGCACGATCGAAGTCATCCCTGCCAATAGGTAGCCTCGGGTTTGATCTCTCTTACACATCTTGGACGTGGAGCCGAGTGTCAACGCCCTTGGCTGTACCCCGCGCATTTCCGACATTCCGATGCTGTAGCCGGCTGAATTACCAACTGCCGATTGCTGATCGCATTTCTCGCTATTCGGCATTGAGGATTTTGACTCTGGGAAGATGTGCAGTCTGGCTCTCTCGGAATGACTCGTAAAGCATAGATGATACTCTGTATCGAGTTCATCTCTAATGTTTTGGTAACTAGGGCACTAACCAATATCCTTGAAGCTGTTCGGCTCAGAGACTTGGGATCAAACGCAAGAAGACCCTCAAACAAGTTTATTTGAAGAACGCTATTCTATTGTCATGTGCTTCGAACCAGGCTCTGCTTGCATCCATAAAAATCTCCCAACATGAGTTGTCCATCTCTGCTTAGTCGTTCCTGGGGAGGTCAAGGATCTGGACCTTCTCTACCATAGGGCCCAGCTCCTCCACGACAGCGAGGTGGACGGGGTCCTTGAGCGCGTAGTAGTCCCTGTCCTCGGCCCCCGCAAATTGGATGACGAACGCATGAGTGATTCCTCCCTATTCTTACCGTGTCAGCTGTGTAACTGAAGGACTACGCAGGAGAAGATCCAGAAAAAGTGTTTGTAAAGTGTCCATTCATACCTGAAGCCCCTCGGGGGAGTTGTCTGCACCGCCTTGGATGGACTGGATGTACGGCTTTTTGGATTCTTGATGAAGACAGCCATCCTTCAGCGCCAGGATCTTAGATGAAACCTACGTCCAACTTTGTCAACCATAGAACGTGATAGACGCTAGATGGCGTCTCTGTACCTTTTCGATGGCATCATTGGTGACATCAGACTTGAATTGAAACTGAACAACACGGTTGATGCCCATCTTGTCTTCTTGGGAACTTGGAGTTGCGTGGAGGTGTTAAGGTTGGAGAGAAAGTGTCCGATTTCGTGACCAACTTTGATGGGGATGGCTTCTTTATCGTGGAAACAATATCAAGCGAAAGGGGCCCAGTACTGTGGTCAACGTTGATAAATAAACCAGTGTTAAGACCCTGTCCTCGGAACGTTACCGGCGGTGGTGGAGTTCCCCGCAAGGCCATTGACGTGGAGCCGAGCGACATGGCGGAGCATGACCAACTCATGGGGTTAGACTGCGGGGTGAGATTTGGCCGATCATCTCTTCAACGGGTTTGTGGGCTTGGAAAGGAGCAGGTTCCTGGTCGTAAGTTAATGGCTCCGGCTGGTCTGGCGTGTCCGATTACCAGGACCGGCTATGCACAACCCACGACGAATAGGGGCGTCCTGTTTGTCTGCTTTGATCTCCCCCCTAGCATTACCATATACCGGCCGTCTTAGATACAGTCTGGATGAGTTATATTAACACCAACGGCAAGCTACGACGTCAAGTCGCTCTCTATCCTGGAAAATAAAGACTCAATTACTGTGCTGACCACCATTGTATCTTCTCCGATACCTTATCTTGCGGCATCTGATACGTCCTAATCCTTACCAAGACTAAGCTTTACAGCTTGATGAGGCATTTGTGTGCCTTTGGAGCAATCAATGTGTAGTTCTCTAGATCCATGTCATCCTCCGTCAGAGATAGATGCACCGTTGCACCTCGAAATTTCCGAAAAAAGGCGGCTGTCGTCAATCGTAGCTCCATGTATGCAAGATGGATGCCAACACAAACTATCGTAATCAGTAAGCGGTGCCTTAATCTTCAAAAAGGTCCGCTTACTTCGAGGACCTCCGCCAAAGGGGATGAATGACGCATGCATGTCGGACGTAGCGTTCAGCCAGCGGTCGGGGTTGAACCTGGAGATAAGGTCAGCCAATCGGTTTGCTAGAAGGAAATACAGGAGTCAGCTTACAGATTAGGGTTGGGAAATATGCCAGGAAGCCGGTGCAACGAGTGTGCTTGCGTAAGAACTGTCGCTGTGTCTGGGATAAGGTAGCCTCCAACTTTCCAACCACCAGATGGCACATCTCTCGAGTGTGAACCGGAGGCGGCCCCATACATCCTTAGGGACTCCTGGACAACAGAGTTCAAGTAAGACAGTTTGGAAACGTCGGAGTCGGTAAACTTTGTAGGCAGTGTTTCAATCTCTGCCTCGAGCCTGTTCCGAATGGCTGGATTCTTGAGGACCGACCAGACCAGGTAAGTCAGGGTGTTTGATGTTGTGTCAGTTCCGGTGACCATGAGCTCCGCAGCCTCTTCCTCCATCTCGACATCAGTCAGGGCGTTCTCCTTGCCCTTCGGATTCATGATCTTGTCAAAGAAGAATGGCGTGTTCAGC
The DNA here is from genome assembly GCA_003947045.1 of Fusarium ambrosium. Taxonomy (NCBI): domain Eukaryota; kingdom Fungi; phylum Ascomycota; class Sordariomycetes; order Hypocreales; family Nectriaceae; genus Fusarium; species Fusarium ambrosium. The sequence continues at coordinate 29,181 of NIZV01000299.1, forward strand.
GTTCCAGCTTGCTGGGCCAACTGTAGTCGGCGGATGGATTCTCTTCCATAGCTCATGATACGCTGAAATCTGGCGGTGACTTGTCGGATTTAGGGGATCGGGAGTAAGAATAACATGTCGAAGAATGGCGCGAGCTCGATCCGTTTGTGGACTGTGGGCATGACGGCCTGAAGATCTTCTACGTACTGGCTTCTCTGGTAGTGGTGTATCAGTTAAGTCATTGATCTATAGAACCATGTCACTTACTCTTCCCTGTTCGAGCATTCTGAAGGAGCTCCCGAAAGTCAAGTCTCCAATAATATCTGTCGCCATAAAACTAAACCACTTGTGGACGTCAGTATACCCCAGCTTTCTATATTCGGCCTCCATCTGCTCCATAGCCAAGTCCACCTTGGCCTGGATAAGCGTCAGCGGATGGGCCAGGAGCCGACGACGTCGCGAGTGCTTTTCACGGTCCCTCATACCGAGCATGCCAGGTCCAGTGATGTCGTACCAAGCAGACTTCCCCAAGCCGCCCGAAACGTTTTGTATGACCTTAACTGCATCGGGGCTATTAATGCCGACCTCGTTCGGACTCACTCGAACCACAGGGCCTAGATCAACACTTTCAGTCTCCAGCATGCCGATATTCTCTGTCGTCGCTAACTAACCATAGCGCGAGAATAGAGAGTCCAGATATTGCATCCGTCTACCCGACAATGTGTGGTACTTGAGCACTAGGTTTGTCCATCGTGCAACAATAGGTCCCGGAACTCTGGATAACGGCCCGAAGAGAGCAGCCTTGGTTTTGGCAAGGATCTTATGAAAGTCAGTAATTTGTGGCATCAACACCGTTTAATTTGAGCGGTCTGGTGTTGTGAGCCTGGACATACGTAGACAGCAGACAAAACGATGCCAACGGCAATGCCATAGCTGAGGAAGAACTGAAGCATCGCCATTGGACCTTATTTCCCGCAGATTCCCCAAGTTGATCACCGGCGGCGATGACTATAAAGGTGCCAAAATAGAAGCAATTAAACTAAAAATTGCACTCGACTGAGGTAGAAAGAGCGACCCCCGTCGTCTTAACAGAAGGTCTCTGAAAGCCGTCTCCACACCGGCTTCGGCAGAACCGGCCCCACAGCTCGGGTCGGCGCCGGGTGGCTTACCCTACACCCGCCGAAATTCCGGCGAACGAGGGTTTTTGAGCAAGTCAAGAAGAGAAGTATGGTAAATGATAGGAAAACACATTATATTTACATTGCAAATATAAAACCGTATGTAAAAATCGCGTTGTCTGCTCCGTTTCAATGATATGATTTACATGAGGGTAAAAACACTGCAGATCTTTTCTTCATACCTAGCTAATCTTAGCATTGCAATTATTTATTGACAAGAAACGAAGATTCGACACATGATCTAGTACTCGATAATTACATATCCAATGGCTGGAATCTCAAGATCAATTGCTCCCCGACCGGTCTCGCTGTGTAAGCATCCTCTTGCTCAATGCCGTCGTCGTTGACAACAGTTGTCCGGAAATTGGCGTAAATAGCAGCAAGAATGACCTTCATCTCATTCAGAGCAAAGTTGGAACCAACACACATACGACCTCCACTTCCGAAAGCCCAGAATTGCCGATGCATCTCGCGATGACTCGATTCCGTATCCACGCCATCTTGGGGCAACCATCGCTGCGGCTTCCATGACTCGGGTTGCGGGAAAACCTTTGGATCGCGATGAAGGCTGTAAGCCATTGATGCAATCCTTACGCCACCGGGGATGTGATAGCCTGATATGTTGCAACCTTCCTTGGGCGTGTCGCGCGGTTGAGGTCCGGGAATAGGCGCATGTAGGCGAAGAGTTTCCATAACAATTGTGTTCAACAGTGGCAAGGCATCCAGGGCCTTGAGATCTGGCAGGCTTGTGTCGGGTGTCGTGTTTCCGGAATGAAGTTTGAGTGAGGATCCAACAGAGAGAATCTCGGCATGAAGTTGTTCTTGCAAGTCTGGAGACCTCGAAAGATGCCATGTCGCGTATGTGAGGACCATCCCCGTAGTCTCATGGCCTGCCAATGAGTGATCCATAAGCTCAGAAGCCACAGCTAGCTCGCGCTCACAAATGCTCGTCTTGTACAGGATACTCTTATCGCCGTTGGTTCGCAACTCGCGGTCGATCCCATACTGTAGGGCATTAAATACGACGGCTTCTTCGCATGGCTCAATATTGGACTTTCGCTGTGGCCGGTTTTGTGCATTCTTCGTGACTCCCTGACAGAGATTCAAGTTCCACTGGGAGAGCTTGGCATTTGACTCGTCAACCCATTTCGGATAGAGTCTGAGCCAGGGAAGCCAACGTGCGCAGGCAGCGGTCAAGTTGGGTACCTCTTGCGTCCAGAAAGGATAGTTTGCTCGAGCAAGGTACATTTCTTGCCAAGACTGGCGGTATTGCTCGTCTTGGATAAAGTCTGTGCCATTGGACAACCCAAAGAGATAGGCAGTTATAACATCCATGGCCAGGGCGAGGAAAAGGCCAAAGACTTCAACATCTTTGTGAGCCGCAGTGTCACCCTGGTCGATGCTTTCGGTATTGTTGCCCCTATGAGGATAGCTCAGCGCGGGCAACAGGCGTTGGAAGACAATGTGTGATATCTGGGCCTTGCTTGCTTGTGATGATTGAAGGTATGACTTGGAATAGACGTTTGCTACCATCCGTTTCCGAGCCGAGTGATGCTTGGATGAGCCAGTGGAGAACATATTGGGAACACTGAGAGGTATGTTAGATCTATTAGGGATAGATGTGCCGATAATAGTACTGACCCATAGTTGGAAAAGACGCTGTACCAAAAGCCCTTTTCGAAGCCTCCTTGATATATGACTCTCATGCCCTCAACGCCGTCAACGCTCACTTCCGCAGGCCCGATTCTGACAACAGGGCCGAGCTTAATGTGTGCCTCATGCAGAGACCTGTTCTCTCGCCTGTATAATCGAGCTGCTAAGATCCAGGCGGAGCTGAAATGACATGTCCAATGTGCCGCTGGGAGCTTTCGTAGTGGGGAGATAAGGGCTGGGTGCAACACATGGTGATAGAGCAGTAACAAGGCCAGGGCCCCAATTGCTGTAGGGATGACGAGACCCATACTGAAAGTGTCGTCTGAGAACAAAACTTGGCAGTCGACGAACCTGGAAGAGGATCTGAAGGCTGCAGGATCTCAAGACATTTGGCGGGGTTAAATGCATCGTCTTCGGACGTCACGATGAGGGGTTGGCGTGGGGCTTGACACTTTGACAAGGTGACAGGGCGCAAAGAGGCGTCGAGGCGCCACTTTGATCAGTTATCTACGGGCTTGGCTCTTTAGGAACATGTCGATGATAAGCATTGTGCCGCACGGAAAGGATTAACTGTGTAGTATCTGAGGTGATGAAACATTGCTTTAAACTCCTCAATTCTGATGTATAGAACTCTATAATAATATTGAACACTAAAGAGAATGTCTCAATAAGAAAAAGACGTGTTGATGTCTCCCTCTACCCATCTATCTACTGCCGTCGATAACCGGGAGGGTCAACCAACTCGCTTCCCCACCAACATGCACAGCATTCAGCCCATCAAAGACTTTCGGACTTCTGTCATCCTCGTGATCGTGAGAGAAATTGCCCACACCCTGCGTATCATGGCCCGCAATCTCCAGAACCAGAGTCTCTTCAGGTTCCAAGACAACATTTGTCGGCCAAACCTCGACATCAACCTCGTACTTTTGGTTCTCCTCCACAGGTTGAACCTCGATCTCGTAGTAATTGCGGTAGGGCAGGTAACTCTTGTGGAACTCGTTCTCTGTATCCACTTTGCGGAGAGAAACGCGGAGCCAGCCTTTGACTATTGGGACGGGGTCGCCCATTGTGCCGGTGTAGAATACTTCCTTGCCTTCCTTGTTTAGCTTGCGAAGGGTGATGAAGAGGTCGATGTCCGATGGCGGAGGAGCGTCTTGCGACTTGCGCGACGCGGACACAGTCAAGTGAGCGACAATATGGCCGGTAATCTCCAGAGTGGATTGGGTGGTGTACTTGAACGTGATGGGTTCGCTGTGAGAGCGATAGTCAGTTGTAGATCTTGAGGATAGCATTTGTAGACTCACCCCGTCAGCGCATCATATTGGATAGGTCCAGACTTGGCGAATGGCGACTTGCTCAGCGTATTCTCCGTCGTCAAGAAGAACTTGGTATACTCAGTTCCAGGTAACGGCCAGTCTGCCTCATCTCTACCGGGTAAGCCCCTCTCACGCTCTGGATCATCGACGCCAGCTTCTCCCTTGCGCAGACAAAGCCGAACCCTAGGCTGCTTTCCCGTCTTCCAACCATCGACATCATTATCTTTGAGGAAAGAGTTGAAGAAAGATAGTTGGAGCGCGGCTGACTCCGGATAGTAGAAGGGGAGGTCGTGTCTTCCAACGATAAAGTGGAGGAACTTGTATTTGGAGCTGGCGCGCATCCAGCCGATGACGTTTCCACGGAGGTGTAGCAGGATACCACCCTTGAGACAAGTATTAGATGAATCTCTGTTGAGTATAGGAATGGGCGCTTACCCAGTTGGCCACGCTAAGCAGGGGAGTTTCGATCGCCTCCATGTCAAAGTCCCGCGTGCGATAATATTCTTCATCGCGGAACTTGTGAACAGCTGTATCTATCGTTTGATCTCGGCGGTTCTTGAGAAGTGGTTCCTCATCGAGATCACCTTCTAGAGTGTCTTGGCCCCATTTTCGGGCCGCACGACCAGGCTTGCCATACTGGTTGGGGCTGACACCGTTGTTCCACCAGAACTCTGAAGCAGTGTCGTCAGTCAAGCGCAGCTGATGTAATTGAACGAACTCACTAATAAATCTATCGGATAGGATGCCACCATGGCGGACTCTATCACGATAGTAATCACTCATGCCTTCCCAAGGAATAATAGCAGCTAGTCCCTTTGGCTTTCGAGCAGCAACCCGCCACTGAGTTCCAGCATAATAACTAATACCCAGAAGTCCAACCTTACCAGAAGACCATTCTTGCTCAGCGCTCCACTCAACGACGTCGAAAAATGCTTCGCTTGTGCCACGAGACATGGTGTCCAGAAGACCTGGACTTTGGCCTGCGCCTCTCTCATCGGTTCGCACGATGATGTAGCCCTTGCTTGTCCACCAGGCCGGGTCAGGTGTCTCCCAAGCTGAGTGGGCAGACTTCATTTCCGGGTTGACCTGTTCCCAGCTCTTCTTGTAAAAGGAGCCATATGGAACATCCTTGCCATCTGTTCTTGTCAGTGAACCACTCACAGAGTTTGTTGACAAGAGTCACTTACAAGGACCATATGTCGCAATGACAGGATAAGTCTTTGATCCGTACGGAGCGGCATCCTTAGGTAGAAAGACATTGGCTCGGAGAATTCCCTTTTCGTATGTCTTGAGAGGAATGTCGACATTCTTCATAAGGACATAGGCAAAGTTGTCCCTGTCGATCTCCAGGAACTTGTTCTCAGCCATGTTGTCGTGTAAGGTCTAGTACTATCGATGACGTAAATATCGAAAGATGAATTGGTATCTCGTATCAAATTCATCGTTTCAATAAGCTTTACTTATGGCCAGGCTATCTTGTTTCACGGAATTACCGGTCTTGAGAGTTTGATGCTTGCGTGGGCAATGTCGGCTCGGGACCACACTCAACCGAGGCACCCGCTGGCGATGTAAACAAAGATGCTTCAATATCTCAAGCACGCCATCTTTGCTCATTGCGAGGAACGGAAAGACCAAATACTGTTCCGACTCTCTCAGATTTCTTTTGTCTGCTCGAGAATCACGCATTATTGCCTTCCTTCAACGACATGGCGACCGAGACAACGACTGCCAGCGAGGCGAGACAGCTTCGGCTCGACGCGGCGACCAGCAGATTACTGGAAGACTACGAGATTCATCATTCATCACCTGCAAACCGTCAGCGAGATGGCGAGCCTGGGACAGTGATTGTCGCGGGCGGCATTCGACGCGAAGCTCAGCCAGGCGACTTCGATCCCACCTTGGCTCCCCATCCTCCAGTCCCGTACCCAGTCTCCAACCCGGAATGGTGGCCAGAGAATTCTAGAAACATGCCGGAGTATCGACCGGTGAATCGGAATCTCGACTGGGACGAGCGACGGCAGTCACCCTTGTTCACAGTTGTTGGTGGAGTTATGGTCTGGGGGTGTTGCTTCATGGCGGTAAGTGATGCCTGCGGCAGGGCTGACTATAGTGGCTAACAGAGCTTTATAGAACTGGGCTCAGCTTTGGAGGAACACTGCTGGACGAGTCACAGATATTGGTCTTTCTAAAGTTGGAGGAGAGTGGTAGATTTGGACCTTTGGAGGACAAGGCGAGGGGCCAGCATTTTTTACTGTACACATCAATAAGCATCCGTGTAAGGCAGATCGAACGTTGCACGCGCATGTCTCATTTTCAATTTGTATGTCACGGGCTATTTAGCTATCATTTGTTCAATATGCGGCTCATGAGCACGACGCGAGGCAATGGGAATGGCAAACATGGTGTCATCACGCTCATCACCAAGACGGGAAAGATATGTGCGTCCGACAAGACCACGTCCAGGAATATTAAACAAGGAAAAGTCCACCATTGAATAGAGCGTGAGAATGAATTGTGTCGCTTCATGGGCTTGATATCATATCTACACTTGCCCTTCCTCCTAATCCCATGACCCAAGCTGATACTGACTATTACACATATTGACCAACTCCCAACACTCTCCCATAAAAGTATTCGGACCAACATCATCCTCCGTGCCCGCGGCACCGGCAGCAAACATGGTAGCCATGAAATGATCATCAGTTCCATGCGCTTCCTTGTACCGCGGGTGCTTCATTAGCCTGGTAACGGCTCGTCGCAACGCAGGACCAGTATTCTGCGTGACTGCATCCTCGACAGCTTGTCTAAACTCCAATGCAAAGTCACCTGGGGGAACAGGTTGGGCAAAGTTGTCCTTGAAGCGGATCATCCACTGCCAGTGATTCCGGTAGAGGTTATGCACTGAACCTCCGCTGCCAATAATGAGGGTATCCTCAAACCGCAAGGGTCGCAATGCAGCTCCAATCTTTAGATGCATATGAGGATCGTATCGCGCATTCATCGACACAATAGTCGTGGGTAGAGGGACACAGTTTGGGAACATCCGGATAACGATGAGAAATGTGTCGTGAATCCAGTCAAACTTGCGGTTTGCTCTTGCGTTGATACCGGCTGCCTGAAGCATATCAATGACCCGTTGGCCCCCTTCGAGGTCTGGCACCATCTTGTAGGGCATGTAACGTGCTTCTGTGACGCTGCCGACGGGGTCTTTTTGGGCGTTGGCGTTCATGCTGACTTCAACTGTGTCGTAGGGGGCATCCCAGTGAGCGCCCTGTAATCGTTAGTGGATGACTAGAGCAATTGCCAGGCGATGCTCACCATCATGACAATTCTCTTGATGCCACGGCGTAAACATTCGTTGCCTACTTCTTCCCAAATCTTGGCCGGCTTTGACTCTTCGCCTAGCATCATGGTCGAGCCATGGGCGAAGAGAAACACCGGAGTTGGTGCTACAATCGCACCATCAGCACAAAGCTCCAGCATGTCGCTTCAAGCAGGCTCACCTTTCGTTGTTGGTAGACTTCCCATGCTGGCAGTTCTCACTCAAGCTTCAATGGGTAAAGACCATACAGAAACTCCACCATAGCTCATGGAAGAGAAATGGTTTTATTCTCACAATCATCCGTCGTCTCCGTAAACTTTGAAGCCAATGCCTGCGAGATTCAGATGTTCAATGCCGCACGTCGGTCCCGCTGTGGAGCCGAGCCGAAGGAAGCTCTCGGGAAGGTTTCGGGCGTGTTTTGATGAAAACACGCTTCGAGAATCAGATCAAAAAGCATATGGATAGCTTCTTCGTCATGGAAACTCGTCATTTATTATCTTTTTGCGCCATATTGAGTCACAATGGCTTCAGTATTGGACTTGTATCGCACCGTAAGCGCGGCATGGACAGAAGGTCGGCTCGGGAATGTTCTACAGCGACAGAAAGAGCTTGCTTCTTTGCATAGCAATGTCAAAAAGTCATCAGCTAGCTTGATTAGAGCCATTACTGAAGGTACGCGATCGTGAACTACTTGATCATGACGGGCATAGGTAGCTAACGTTTGCCAGATCTGCAAATAACCGACAAGAGCGCGGCCGAGGAGCTTCAATTGACACTCGACACGATCAAAACCCTCTACGACAGCCTCGATTTCCCAAAGTCCATATCGCAGGAGGTTTCCATCAAGAACGGCGCCAGCGCAACCGACAACCTGGTCGCATTGGGGCCGACTCTCATTGATCCATCTCCCTACTCTCCCATCGCCAGTACTCTCGCACCACTAGCAGCAGCTGTTACCGCCGGAAGTGCCGTAATCGTGCTGGCAAACAAGTCTACTCCTAAAGTCACCGTCGAGCTTCGAAGGCTTATTAAAGAGAGCTTGGACATTGAAGCCATCGCCGTCACAGATGATGACTCGGCTGACACCCGCCACCAGCTCGGCACCAAGTTCTTTGGGGTCGCCGTTCTGCAAAACTTGCCAGAGAGGGTAAACATGTTAAAGCAGCTGTACCAAAAGAACCCGCTCATCAAGATTCTGTCGCCATCGTCTGGAATCTCTGCCGCGTTTGTCGATCGCAGTGTTCAGGACCTTGAGGCTGTCTCAACCCATCTCTACCATGCCACCATCGACAATCCCCGCCACAATCCGCTGAGAGTCCCAAGGTTATGCTTTGTCGATGAAACGCTCATCGCTGATCTTGAAGCACTGCTTAGCCGCGCAGGTCCAAAAGCCAATGAGTCGCTGACCTTGACCACTGGGCAGGACAATGCTCAGGCTTTGACCAATGCCCTGAAGTCCAAGTTTCCCTCGGTCGCAAAACGGACAGCCACGAAATCTTCTGGCCAACTTCCTGCTGTTATTGCATTGAACAGCTCCGAGTAAGTTGAGCCCGGGATTTTTCTGATTTGATGTGTCTAACCTTTCATGTGCTGTTAGCCCATTGACAGTTGAGACCATCTCTCCAGTGGCAGATTTGTTGACTGAGAGCCACAACGGTCTTTTGCTGATCCCGACTCGAAGCTTAGATCACGGAATTGACATACTGAGCAAGATGTATGTCCACAATTGATGTGGTAGACAATTTGGGGAAATCCCTACTGACGTCGCGGCAATAGAAACGACAACATTCCCTCTCAAGCGACGTACATCTTTGGCGCAGCCAGGTCATCCTTCTACGTTGCGGCCTTTAGCAAGACTCTCCAGGTCTTCATCAACGCCATCCCCTGGTGGTCACTTGGTAGGAACCACTACCCAGTGCCGCAAACTGGAAATGCCACTAACCGCCGATTGTTTAGTTGCTATCGCGCCGTCTTCCTCCTCGGTATCAGACAGTCGATCCTTATTTTCCAGGGAGGACTTTTCCGTCAACAAGCCCATCATCCAAGAGCCACTTCGACCTGTTAGAGAGCTTGCTGTCCGCGCCAAAGCTCTTTGGCCCTTCATGGCGCAGACTCTGCGGCTTGGTAAGATCAAGCAGCCCAAGGGAGGAAGACTGAGCTACTTTGAGCGCGGCCTGATTGTTGGATTGGCCTTGACACTCGTTGCCATTTCGGGAACTTCGGTGGGCATTCATCGTGCAAGCCAGCATTTCTTTAAGCGCGTGTGAATTTTTGTAGTTACCATGTACGCAAACTATCGCGAGAACTCCTTTGTCCAGGCGCCGTCATATATATATTAACTCTCAACGCATGGCCATAAAACTGCTTTCAATAGACTTCTGATTTTGATCTACCTCGACTTAGAGCCTGGTTTTCCAAGATGAGGACCCCTAGCTGCAGTCATTTGAGTATCTCGCGGATGGGGATTATGAAACAATAATTCAGCAATCATCACTACAAGATGGAGCAGCACAAAAACATATCTAGCAGTTTCCAATCATTTCTACTTGATAAAGCTATAGCCGTAGGGCCGCTAGGACGAAGATTAGAAATGGAGGGATGAGACCTTCGTCGTATCCTTGCAGAACGCGACTCTCCATGTCGGCACCGAATCCTTGGCTGTCTGTCTGGAGGAAACGCCTGATTCCGAGCTCAGAAATGGAGTTAAGACGAGATATATAAAGTCCGCCCGCGCCGAGCAAGTGACTTTCTGTGTGGAGCCGTGTGGACAAGCCGGATGCCGTGGTTTTGGACGGCTGCCGCACTCCACACCATAGAAGCACACCCGTCTTTCATGCCCGGGCTATATTTATGTGAACATTCTATTTAATAGTACGTAGAGCCAGTGAAAGATGTGTCAATCAGTCAAAGAAGCATTATATAACATCTATCATCATGGGTCTCGGCGCGAAAACTCCTCTTCGACGAGTGGTCACCTACCACAAGGGTGCCACTTCTGCACTGCTCTCCGACAGCGAGCTTCAGCCAGTGTCAGCTTTTGCCAGCGATGCCGTCACTCTCTGGAAGAACTCAAAATACCCTGCTGAGCTCGTCGATAAAGACCCAGTTGACTCCACGCCAGTTATCTACACTCCTGGCTCTCTCATCCGGGTTGTGGATTTCCCAGCAAACTCGCAAGGACACAACCATAGAACAGCGTCACTCGACTACGGAATAGTGTTTGAGGGTGAAATGGAGTTGGTTCTTGAAGACGGTTCGCGTACCATCGTTCGAGCTGGTGACTTGGTTGTACAGCAAGCTGTGAGTGGGTGGTTGCACCTCACCTGAGTACGTGTGAACTAACCTGGTCACGTAAGACTATGCACCAATGGAATAATCTTACTGATAAGCCTGCTCGAGTCATCTTTGTTCTCCTAGCATCTGAAAAGACTGTCAATGGTGTGGACGTGAGCGAAGTTGGTGTGCCTGCGAAATACCTTCCTCAGCATTCGAAGGTGAATTAGATAGAGATTAGACCAGGCAATATATGCATCAACCATACCCCTTCGATCGCCTATGCTATTTTGATTGCAAGTGATCTCACGAATATAACAATGACGACCTATATTAATCAAGGTATCTACTGTTAGGATTGTGACCTTGTTTTAGGTGGAAATATTCGCCTGTACAATTCGTGGCAGACATTAGCCAAGATTCTCAACAGACTAGAAATTCTGAAGGACACAAACGCTGTAGGAATCTAGTAGATCATGTTGGGGATTTCCCTGGTGCCCATCCGATAAAGGAACTCTTGGATCACAAGGAATAAAAATGTGCACTTGATGGGAGGAAGGAACTCAATTCTAGGTATGTCATTTCTCTCAAGTCTATAGACTATAACTCATCATCCCACGCCGCAGGCCAACCTTAGTCCAATCTCACTTCATAAGGAGTCTGGCTAATAGGTCCTTAACTCCGTGGCTTACATTCGTCATCTATGAGTTCTTCTCAATAACCCGAGTCACAAGATCGCTAAACAATCAGGTTAGCCACAAACACAGACACTCTCAACGAAAGCCTACTCACGTATCCATATAAGCACGAACAGTCGCAATCTTGCCATTGTCATTGAAACCAAGGACCCAAGTATACTCGTTGGGAAATGGATCTCCGCTCTTGGTTGTCGTATCCACGGCCTTGAGCTCAACCGCCGCTTGATTGCCGTCAACGATAATGTTTTGAACAACCAAGTGCAAAGGTCCAGCCCAAGTCGATGACAGTGGCCTCGTTCCCTGCTGAAACTCTGCGACAGACTTGTAATGTCCAGAGATCTTGCAGTGGGCACCTACAGGTATCGTTAGACTGATATAAGAGGCGGGGTTCGGGGCAGCGCACCCTTCACGGTCCAGTCCACATCAGGCTCAACGTGAGGCCAGAAGGATGCCATATCGCCTCGCGCGATGGGCTCGAAGATGGCACGAATGTGATCAGCGGTAACCATGTTGGATATTTTAAAAGTGTTTGACTGAAGCGATGAAAAGTGGTGAGCTAGTTGACAACAAGTAGTTGCTTCAATCGAGTTGTGAAGCGGGGAAGAGCCTCACTTCGCATTTAATATCCAGCTGACCACAGACACAGGCAACTATTTCGGAGCATAGTTCCGAAGCCGCTCATGCTTCCCCAGATATTCCAGCTTATTGGCCGTGTGGAGAAGCCGGGGAAGCTCGATCACCCGGTGGAGCCGAGGAGCTCTTTGCGGGAAAGAGACTCGGCAGTTTGTCACCGAGCGGTTGTGGCGTCTCAAGCCACTCTGTATAGCAGCCACGATCGATGAGTTGGTGAGTGAAGGATGCCATCGAAAGATGCTGAGTGGAATGAGAAGATGTCACAAGGCCTGCTCCCACGATGCCCACTCGCTGTTCATATATCGTTAACTCCCCTTCGCCTCCGGCACGCGAAAACACCCTCATTCAAGTATCCTTGCTTGTTGTTATCTTGACCTCCCAAATCATTCCAAATGCCCCTCAAGATCATCATCGTTGGCGCTGGCCTAGGAGGCCTTGGTGCCGCTATTGCTCTGACTCGCGCCGGTCATCATGTTGAGGTTAGCGAAAACATCCAGCGTCGAGGGTGGACATACGCTAACTCCCCAAGGTGTTTGAACAATCCAGGTTTCTCAACGAGATTGGCGCCGCGATTCACATCCCTCCCAATGCCACGAGGGTGTTGAAGTCATGGGATTGCGACTTTGATGATCTACAAGCTGTTTTCTGCAATGCCATCAAGGTGTACGACAAGACAGGCAAGCTGATTTTTGTCCCTGTGGCAAGTACTTAACAAAAACAGAATTGCTAAGCCCCTGCGCTAACAGGCTGCTCTTAGGCAACAGACATTGTCCAGAAGAAGGTCAATACTAAGGACGAATGGCTTCTTACCCACCGAGTCGATTTGCATACCACCCTACGAAAACTAGCCACCCACGAGACATATGGAGATAATCTCAAGATCCATCTCTCGAGTCGTGTCATGTCTGCGGTGAGTCTCACTTGGCTTCACTAACTTCACTCCTGTTGCAACCCTGTTTCTAACTTTCTGTGCCAAGGACGCGGAAGCCGGAGAGATCGTCCTCGAAGACGGAACTTGGCATAAGGCCGATCTCCTTGTTGGAGCTGATGGCGTCCACGTAAGTGTTGGCTCCTCTGATGCTTCCCGTCTCAGACCACTAACAATTACCAGTCCAAGGTCGTCACGGCCGTCACCCAGGAGGAAACGGTACGCAAGAGCACGATGCAAAACACTTTCCGATTTCTCGTTCCTATCGAAAAGATCAACTCAAACCCTCTCACCGGCCCCTTCTTCGCCAAACTCGGTCTCGATTGCCAGCACGTCTTCACCACCTACGATCGCCGCCTCGTTGTATACCCTTGTCGATATGGCAAGCTGCTCAACATTGTGGCGATGCACCCATCAGAGAATGCTGGCCTTGAGTCCGACTCTTCGTGGCTTGCAGGTGGCAAGTTGGAAGATCTACTGAAGACATATGCCGAGTTCTCTCCCGAGATTGTTGAAATGTGCAGTCTGGCTGAGGACCTGAAGCTCTGGAGCTTGGCCACAAGAGATCCCCCAAAGAAGTTTTACCGCGGAAAGACAGTTTTGATCGGTGACGCTGCTCACCCTATGCTTCCTCGTAAGTCGTATATTCAGAAGCGATCTCACACGTATGCTAACAAAAGCAGACCAAGGACAAGGAGGCGCACAATCCCTCGAAGATGGCGCGGCCCTCGGTGCCCTTTTCCCGGCCGACACGACAGTAGACCAGATTCCGGAAAGATTGGAACTCTACAACAAGGTTCGCTACGGAAGAGCCGTTACTGTCATGTTGATGTCGAGGATCAATGATGAGAGGAGAGGCGAGATGATGGACGAGTTGCGGTCATACGTACCTGATGCTGTGCTTCCAAAGGACATGTTTGAGTACACTTGGAGCTCCCATGTTGTTAAAGATGCGCAAGAGGCACTGCGATCAGCCAGCAAGAGTTGAGTTCAGGGTCGTGAGATAGACGGGGAAAGATGATGGAACAGAGTCCAAAGTGTCGATTGTAGCATAGCATTGTGTCAATATTGACCGTTTCTCCGACAAGCTATATCTGACACAAAACTGCGATATGTCAAGAATTATCGATCAAAGTGGACTTTGTAAAACTATGCATCCGCGTGAGCCAATCCACACACAAGGTAGCATTCACTGTCCAGCCCGTGCAGCCTCCGGCAAGACTCGAACCACATGGTGCAGCACTTCTTCCATATCAGCGAGACATTGATTCAAATCCAAACTCAAATCGATACGGATGGGCTCAAGAATAGCTCCAGAAATCTTCGGTTGACGCATCAAGCAAAGCCAGCGTCAGAACGACCATGGCGTGTCGAACGAAATCTCAAACCAACATCATCATCCTCCCTGAGCGCATCGGAACTGTGATAGTTGCTATTCCGGCCCCCCGGGTCATCGGTACCCCACCGGATCTCAATCCAGGCGTGACCATCCTGTGGAGGTGGTGCCTTTAGGCTTTAGCCAAGTATGTGGGTGGGGAGATTATCGCGAGTTTGTAAGCTTCTTGACGACTTGCTGTCATGACACATTCCATATCCCATAGCCCGCTGAGTGCGACTACTACAGAGATAAAAACACCATATGCATATCGTGGGGCTGTAGCACGACACCCTGAAGCATAGGAACACAAACAGACAAGACAATCACAATGGCTGCTACCGCGCGTCAAGTCGACGAAACGTTTTCGTCTTCCAACTTGGAGAAAGACAAGTTCACTAACATTGACCACTCCTATATTCCTTTGGAGAAAGAAGAATGGCCCGTCATTATCATTGGTTCAAGTATGGTTGGCAAGGCTCTCGGCCTTTTGCTCGGATATCATGGGTAAGTACACAACCCATGTCCCTTTATCGGCAGTGAAACTGATCCCTTCAGTATCAAGTCAATGTCGTTCGATCGTCATGCCGCTGCGGGTACTCACCCTCGCGCTGCTGGTTTGAACTTTCGTACAAGCGAAATTCTCCGTCAACTGAGACTTGAAGAGTTTACTCTCCAGCAGAGTGGAAAGGAATTTGACCTCAACGCTGGCATGCTTCTGGTGGAGAAGTTAGTCGGGGGCAAGGTTCTCAAACATCTTCAAGAGCATGACCCAGAAAAGGTCAAGAACATCACCCCCTCTAGTTGGGTCTGGATCTCGCAACGCATGTTCGAACCCATTCTCGGCGCCAATGCAGACAAGTACGATAGTGTTCAGCTCCATGGACACGAGGTGCTTCTCTATGAAGAACAAGAGGATGGAGTCATTGTCGTCGTCAAAGAACTCAGCTCTGAAAACATCAAGAAGTTCAAGGCAACCTATGTTGTTGCCTGCGATGGAAACCGAAGCCCAACACGACAAAAGGAGGGCATCTCTTGGGATGGACCTGGTGTTCTGCGAAACAGCCTGAGCGTGAGCTTCAAGTCCGATCTTAGTCCCTTCATCGGCAAGAGGATGGTTCACGGTGTCATTTACGTCGCTAATGAGAAGATCGGCGGAGGTTTCCGCTTGGAGAATGAAGGCAAGCAGGGTCTCCTTATGGTCAACAATGTTGGCACCAGGGGCGACTTTTCACCAGGGTCTGTCACTGTGGAAGAGGCGAGGCAATACTTTTACGACTGTTCAGGTCTCACTCCGGATCAAATTACCCCGGAGCTTCAGACGATGAACTACTGGACTATGGCTGCGTATACTGCCGGCCGGTTTAACAGTAAGGGCGGACGAGTTTTTCTTGCCGGTGACGCTGCACACATTATGCCACCAACGGGAGGCCTGGGTGGTAACACCGGAATTGCAGTATGTATCCTCGACTTCTTTTGTGTTACTTGACTGACAGGTCTTATTTAGGATGCGCACAACCTTGCCTGGAAGCTAGCCTATGTTCTCACAGGAAAGGCCGCTCACTCTCTTCTAGCCTCGTACAACTCCGAGAGGCAGCCTATTGACGAATTTACCGTTCTTCAAGCATACAGCCGGTTCCAGAACCGAGTCGTCGTACAACATCCGGCCGCTCCCGAGGCCCCAGATGTTGCAGTCGAGCTTGGGTATAGATATCCCAAGGGCGCCTTCGTTCCTGAAGAGGGCCACCAAGTTCCAAAGGAGTTGTACGACGATCCTTATCAGCCAACTGCAGTCCCAGGGTCCAGGTTCCCACACGTCTTCCTCCGAGACACTACCAACCCTGGAAAGAAAATCTCAACAATTGATCTCGTCAAAAGGAACTTTTTGCTGGTCACCATTGACCCCGATTCTCCTTGGATTCAAGCCACTAGTGAAAGTCCCATCGAACTCGATGTTCATACACTGAACGCTACTTCTGCCCCATACCGAGACCTAGAGGGGGCTGTAGAGGAGAAGTGTCGCCTGAAGGTTGGTGAGGCGATCCTGGTCCGGCCTGATGGATTCGTTGCTTGGAGAGGGGTGAGGTCTAGCCGAGGCCATGCAGAACAGCTAAAAGCCGCGATTGAAACCATCTTGAGGAGTTAGTTATCCAATATGCAATGAAGTACCTACCTAGAAGGCATATTTATAAGCCGAGGAATTTGTCGATAATGAAAGATTGCTTTGCATCGAATCGTGTGCTTCGATTGAGTGACTCATGCCAACACAAAACAAGTAGAGGAGTGAGAGAAAAACACCAATCGCCATGAGATGCATCTCAATTAGAAGACATAAACCCAATCCAAATGAATATTGCCAACAGAGTACAATCCCTCTTTCACTCAGGTTTCTGTCCGTAGACCACATTCCTTAATCAAGTCAGCACCAGCTCAATTTCACCGGAGATGTTCTCGACACTTACACTCGCCAGTATCCATGGAGATTCTTATCGCATAGGTCTTTTCGTACGTCGACAAGAAACACCTCGAGCTGCGCATGGCTCCAACCCAGCACTTTAGTAAAGAGAGCCAGGCTTAGTCCTTGGGCTCCTCCCACGAGATTCACGTTTCCCCAGGCCCCTGATTTCTATCAGTCCATAGTTCTTCTTTCAAAGAAAATGATACAGTACCTAGCTCTTTGGTCTTCCTATCCTGTGGCCAAGTATTCATCGGCCATTTATAAGGGGTCTCGACGACATTGACAAATCCAGCTTCTATAAGCTGTTCCTTGTAACGTAGAGCAGAATCAAGCCCACTGCCCATCTTTGTGGCTGCTTCATTCATCAAGCTACTCCACTTGTATACGGCAGAGTCCTTTGATACCGTTTCATCGTCGCTGGTCACGGGGTAGATAGGGTCCATGAGCTCAATGAACCCACCAGGAGAGAGATTTCTGTATGCAATTAGATATACTCGAAAGATAATACCTAGGGAACACTCACTGATAAGCCTGTTCGAAAAACTTGGGCCAGTCGCGGATCGACCCTGTCATGGCACGCAAGTAAATGAAGTCAAATGGCCTAGTATAGGTCCACTCTTCCTCGATATCATCAACGAAAAACAAGACGTTTGGTAGAACACTAGTTACAATCAGCGTGTGATATCTCATACGTCAAGTCCAGCGTCTCACTAGGTTGGCTGAATAGGACTGAGGTCAACACCGAGGACCTAAAGCAGATGAGTAGTGAGCTAGACTTATGTGACTTATACCACAAACCTCAACTTCCGGGTGTTCATCAGCTGTATTGGTTAGACCACAACTCGGCCGTTGAGGAAAAGAGCTTACCAAAGTCCATTGACCATATCCCTGTACCACATCCGGCATCCAAGACACGCTTCATCTTATCCTTGTCCACCGGTGCGATAAAGAGTTGATCGTCAAGTGTTAGAAGAGCTAAATGGTGCTGCTGGTCTGAGAACTGTCAGATGGCCTCCTCAAGTACTTGATAGAATATGGACCGTACCTAGACGGTCATTTTCTCGCTGTGATCGAAGGGTGAGCAGGCTTTGACCAAGATTCTTCATGCGGAAACTCATACATCGTCATTAGGGAGGATATAAGCTAAGAGATTCTGTTAGTACCCTGCGGAATTGATGGCTAGTCATCTCACATCCAGCCTTGTAGGCGTGATAAGTCCGGCCATTCTCAACCCGGTACTTGACGATACTGGATGTAATGGATGCGGTGTCACTAAAGGCAGAGATCTAGGTTCGCCTGTAAGCTCACGTGTCTTGTCATAGGTAGTTTGGCCAATATAGGTGCTTACCCCAACCAATCCAGAGTCGTCATCGTCGCATTCCATCTAAATCAACAGATTAACAAAAGAATGACACACAGTACTTGTCTTACATCGACGTCGGTCTTTGTGGGTCTTCCCTCTGCCCATGGAGTGGGGTTGGATGTGGGAGGATGTTCAGCCATGGCCTTAGATGCGTGAAATGATTCTAAAGGTTCAAGTGAAGTCAGATAAAAGGCCTCATTGGAGAATAGGGGGGAAGATTTGATGATGCAGGTTTTGAAGTGGGTGGGTAGACACCACATCATATCGCAGCATGGATTCAGCCGGTAGCAACACAGGCGAATCACAACTACCCACTCCATGGCAAGGAACATCGGACGTCGCATTCTAAACGGTATAGCGCTGACACGATTGGCTCGCACTAACCATGTCCGGGCCAGAGACATGGGGGTTGCATGCTGCGCCTCTTGCATAAGATAGTGCCGAGGCATTAATGAATCATGTGGTGAGTTATGAAACGCCCAATTCAAACCCCTGGCCGTATTGAATCCAGGAATAGAGAGATTTGCCGATCACGGTGATACGTCTTGAAAAGGGACATCAGCTGAGTAGCATTATCCGAGTACAACTTGCCAAGCTGAACCTCTGGACTATGAGAGGTATATTATATAATAGATAGAAAACATGAACACACTACGCCAGAGACTAATTAATGAATGCAAAGGGGGATAAGTCAATAGGCGGTGGCAGAAATAAATCATTAACATGGTGCAATCAATGTCTCAATTCAAGCGTCAATCTATCTAGACTCCTATCAGGACCCTGTTCAGAACGAACTTAGTTGATAGGATCCAGCAGCGGAACAACCAGGTGGCTGTCAAACTCTGCACCAAAATGGACAGTATGACGACCCTTGTTTCTGTGAGAAACACCATACAGGAAGTCAAACTCCATGTAGCTCATATAATGCCCAGAAATCTTCAACGTGAGGTATTCGCCCTCGTCAAAAACAATTCCAGTCGGCCAGATCGGAACCTCAAGTCGAGTGACAGTACCAGCAGGGATGGACTTTCTAGTGGTATGCGTGTAATCGGGCCAGTCACCGGTGAAGGCTCCAGGCTCAGGCTTCACCTTGCTCACAGCGTGGCTTCCCCGCAGAGAACCAGTAGGGCCCGAGTACTTGAGAAAACATGTGTCTACAGCTTCAGAGACCTCCTTGACAGGAGGAATGAGTTCCGTCAGAGGAACATTCATGTTGATCAGCTGGTTTCCAGAAGCGTCCGCCTTTCCAAGTTGCACAAACACATCAATGTCGTCGTGACTGTCATTGGAGATGTTGAGGACAGCCCATGAGTATCCGAGGAGCCAGGTCTGCTTGGCGAATTTGTGCTTGAAAAAGAGCTCCTCTCCTCCAGGGATGGGGCTCTTGGGAACAAACGAAGCGTCGTAAGAACCCTTTCCGACTGTCGAGACGGGATTGGAGGAGAACTTCTCATCAGAGGCCAGATAGAGCTTGGTATGCTTTGTCTGAGGAATGGGGAAGGATGGGAAGGGCAGGTTGGTAACAGCGGGCTATAATAGTTGGTCAACCAGCTGATCCTGAAGAGTGCACTATATAGGTAGAACTTACTCGGTTGAAACCAACAAGCGAAGCTCGAACCTTGGGTGTGCTGGGCCAGTCGTTCTTCTCTCCCTTGATATAATAGTCAAAGAACTTGGTCAGGTCGTTGACGTTGTCGGGGTTGTAGAGATCAGACCACTCCTGTCGGGCGTGGATCCGGAGCCTGCAACGGTTAGCAAATCTACCTCTCTCATCGCACTTCCTAGGAAACTTACCACTTGTCCTTGGATGCAATCTTGTTGTAGGCACGGATAGAACCAGTCGTATGAAGCGAGCTAGAGTAACTCGCAAGGATATAAGCAGGAACATTAATGTTCTCTAGCTTAGATCGCTTATCCTCCCAGTATTCGTTAAACAAAGGATACTTCTCTAACATGGGAATCGGCGCCTCTGTGACGTTTCGTCCAACCATGGTATCCTGGAGCAGCTTCCACATGGTATCATAAGGATAAGGGATTCCACCACGGCAGAGCGTATCGCGGTAAAAGTCTGCCGCACCCTCCCAAGGAGCGATGGCAGCCAGAGAGGGAGGCTGTTGCGAGGCGATATACCATTGAACCATAGCGAGCCAGCTGTTTCCAGCAAGGGCCACCTTGCCGGTGCACCAGGGGAGCTTGGCGACGTACTCGATAGCATCGTGGCCGTCCTTACCATCCTGTTCTCCAAGCCAACTACATCCAGTTAGCCGAGTTCTTGAACCGAAGAGGAAACACTTACGCAGTGATGCCCTCGGAGTCCCACGAGCCTCGAAGGTCAACGTTGACAATAGCATAGCCTCTAGCGGGCCATACGGCGGGGTCAAGACCTTCAAACTTCTCATAGCCGCTTACTTCGCTCTTTGGAACACCAAAGCGGCCAGGAATCATATCAAGACCATGAGGACCTATGATGCCATTTAGTTATCGATTACTCGTTGCAAAGTGTAATCAGAGACTACTCACCATTGCCAGTCTTTCCATATGGACTCCAAATAATAATTGCAGGAACCTTGTCGACAGCCTTGGGGCGAAAGACATCGGCAAAGAGTTTGACACCATCGCGCATCGGCAACGTGATATCCTTTTCGAAGATGGTATCCGTCTCAAAGGCCTTGTTCTCAGGACTTCGCTGGTGACCCTTGGGCAACTCCCTGGTTGAAGGGTTAAGAGGGTCGTAAGGTCCACTCTCCTTAGTCCCTGGAGTGATGACTGGTGCGACGGTAACGTCGAGGTTTGCAATTCGAAGAGACATCTTGGCTTCCGGTGCGTGGTAGTGATGATGTGGACAAGATGGCATGAGACCTATGCTGATACTGGAGTTGTCAACCAGCGAATTGACTATTTAAGGGCTACTATCGCGATGTGTTAACTCCGTTACTTCCGTAAGTCTATTCAGCCCATCTGATAGATATCTCTCCAATTCCGCGTGGGGCCGGCCATCCTTGACTCCAATCTTTGGTGGTAGACTATCATGAGTCAACTCCAACCTCAACTCGGTTCGGCTCCACACCAACCACGACCACCTCACGATCGAATCACGTCGGCTTGATTCTCCATAGCAGTAGGGGCCTCGGGTCTACGAATCAAGCACAGTAGCTAAGGGGAAATCTCTCGAGTTGAAGTGGAAATATTCCGAGCCTGATAAATCGTCATTTGATCACCCAGCCGTGGCCTTGGATGACAGGAAACCTCCATGTGGACAAGCCCGCAAGAAGTGATCATCTTGATCATGCAGCCGGTAAAGATGCTTCCACTCCACAGCTGAGCCACCTCTTTTTAATGTTCGCTTTGACCACAGGCGTCGGGTGGCTTGTTGCTGGATGTGGTATGTGGAGAGATCCGGACGAGGATAACATTCTCGGGTCCTTAACCCCATTTTTGTCGACTACGATCAATATAAGTCAAGTTTACCATGTTGTATAGCTCTTAGCTAGTACCGACTCTTGTTTCCATCAATAACTCCGAATTTCACCATGTCTATCAGCGAATTGAAACAAACTGGCTTTGTTGGTCGAGTCCTCGACTCTTTGTCTCCTGACTACGAGATATCTCTGACCCGAGCCAATGTTGCTGCTCAACGTAAAGCCAAATTCATCATCTTCCCTACTTCCACGGAAGATGTACAGGCCGCTATCAAGTTTGCCACAAAGTCAGTGTGCACGACAGAGAACGCGAGAACAAGCTCTAACAGTTGCGTAGATCAAATTTGGAAATTGCTATCAAATGTGGTGGTCACCATTTCTCTCCTGCGAGTAGTGTCGAGGGTGGCATTGTTATCGACATGAAAGCTCTCAACGGTGTTGAGATTGATAAAGGAAACATGAGGGTAACAGTCGGCGGTGGATGCCTTTGGGGCGACGTCTATACAGCGTTGAGGGACCATGACCTCGAGTGTGTAGGAGGTGGCGTGCATGTTGTTGGTGTCGGAGGTCACCTTACCGGAGGTGAGATCAACCGACCCAATCTCTATTCTACTCTAACCCTACTCCTTGCAGGTGGCTATGGGCCGTTGTCGCAGAAGTTCGGCATGGGTATTTCAATCCTCCCGTCAAGCCAGGATGATGAGGTACTGACGGATTGAGCAGCATGCGACAACATCATATCAGCAACTATTGTCCTAGCCGATGGACGTGTTGTGAAGGCTAGCGAATCTGAAAACCCGGATCTGTTCTGGGCCATCAGAGGTTAGTCAATCTTCCGTTGTCTCGTTCGTGGCTAACATGTCCAGGGGGTTCTTCATCGTTCGGTGTGGTGGTGCAATTCGTCCTAAGGACCTTCCCTCCCCAGGTGAGTTCATGAGCGCTCGCTCTTAATGAAGCGCGCGCACTAAACGCGGGTAGGGACCCTACTTCTTCAAATCATTGAGTTATCACGGCGAGGCACTGCCAAGAGTTCTCCCAAAGCTCAAGGTAAGACAATCCTAGATTGGCCGAGTAACTTCATGCTTATAACCCAAATAGGAGTTTCTTCAACAAGACTTTGGGGGAAAGACAATCATGGCGTTTCTCAACTACGTCCGTGGGCCTGCACCCGAGCACCAGGTCTGTCTCCATGACCAGCTGTCTGCTATAGGGCTAATATCTACACTAGCCTCTCTTTGTGCTGACCTTCTTTGGCTTTGGAGCTGTTGAAGATTTCAAGGCCGTATTTGATAGCTTTATTGACACTGCGAAACCATTTCACGACCACTCCGTTGTTTGCCCAACCGTCGTCGAGTTCAGTCATGTCCAAGACGAAATTCTCCTACAAGGGTCCCCCAGGAAGGCGGTAGGCGGTACTCCCTTCACTGGTCTCTGGCCTGGAATGGCAGAAGAGGTTTGGGAGCGATATGTCGAATACACAGATGCGAATCCCGACACCATTGACACCAAGTACTTCTTTGAGTTTCACAATAGCAAAAGGTTCAGGCCTGTAAGTCAAAATTCCCAAGCCGTTTCGTGTGCTTTCAGTCTCTGACATATAGTATAGGAAACAACGTGCATCCCCATTCATGAGCCAAAGCACTTCGTATGCTTGGCCAGTGAAGAGTACGGCAGATCCAGTGCTCGCTCATTCCCAGTAGCTAACATTTTCAAGGCACAATGACATTGCCGGTGATGAACGTGCACAATCATGGGTTCATGATATGATTGAAGTCGCCCGGTCATATCAGAGAAAGTATGCCAAGGATTTGGGAGTCAACGGCAACGCCTGTTCCTCGAAAGAAAAGAGTGAAGATGTCTGGGGCCAGAATTATCCTCGTCTGCAGAGGATCAAGGTGAGCAAGATTAAATCTCAAGCATCAGTATCAGCCTACTCAAGATCTCTCAGGAAAAATACGACCCAGACCGTGTCTTTAACCGATACTTTCCTATCGAGCCCACTGGAAAAGCGATGTTGTGAGGCTGGAGGGGTAGGAGGTCAGTCCACATGAGGCTTGTTTGCACAAGCCCAGTCACGTGCAATCAGATCACCACCTGATTCACAAGCGGGTGTGGCTCAGTTGGTTAGAGCGTTGGTCTCATAATATGACTTGGCCAAAGGTCAGGGACATCCAAAGGTCGAGAGTTCGAGCCTCTCCAC